>JARKID010000145.1:0-290310 GCA_029449255.1 Mycena polygramma | reverse complement strand
GAGCGTTGATTGTTCACAGAAAAATGACATGAGGAAAGACGACTGAGCGAAACCAATGTCCGTTGCCGATACTACTTCCTATCTACCGTAAGTTGAAGATTATCGGGGCTATTGTCCTGCACACGACTGGAGACTCTACACGGAACCAATTCAACCGAACAAAGGCGAAAACCTCACGAGCGCTTGTAAGGCATTGATCAAATCCCAACCATCTCTTACACCCTCGACCGCAGAAAATCAAACGGGCCCCACGAAACACGGCTGCGCTTCGCAGGCCGCTCGTCCTCCGAATCGTCGTCCTCAGAGTCATCGTACCTGCCCCGAGTCCGTCGCGCGCGGCTCCCGCCCCACGGCAGCTCAGGCGCTTCGCCGTCCTCGACAGGCAGGATCTGAGGCACGAACTCGCCACGCTGCATCGCGTCGTAGAGATCGCGGATCCGGGGCATGGGCGGGAGAGGCGCGGCGATGTATGGCGCGTAGATGGGGCCGGGTGGGTAGAGGCGGGTGCGCTGGACGATGCGCGGTAGAACTTGGGGGCGGGGCGCGGGCGGGTGTGGGATGAGATCCTCGGGCCTTGCAGGCGGATAGTGAGAATAGGGAGGAGGGTCCTCGTTGTCGATGCTTTCTGTTGGGGTTGCATGCGTTGTGGAGGGAGGCTCGGTGTTGGGAGCAGGCTCGCCCCGCCGAGTGGTAGGCGATGTGGAAGGGGCTTGCACGGGGTTTGCAGGAAGCTCGTCCTGATTGTGGGATCTGGACGGCGTCGTCCTAAGTGGCAAGACGATGGACGCGGTATTCCGTGCAGGGGCGAGTGGCGCTGTCGAGGAAGATGCGATCGGTGCATGGCTAGCATGGTGTGAGAAATGGTCGAAAATATAAGCTGGCAAACAATAGTCACCTATTGTTCAGCCGCGGCGGAGCAGATACTGTGGCTATCGCTGAGCCTGACCTGAAAATCCATGAATACATGCGACCTGGGTGCGAGTAGTTAAAGCCTTACCCGACGACGATCTCTATTGTTCTGCTTCTTCCGGAGACTGATGTTTCAGATCTAGAATTCGAGTTCAGCGACGAGCACACAATAGAGAGGACGCGACTTGCCGAACATCGATGCTGATTTCACCTTCGCGTGAAACAATAAGATCGAACGAGATCGTCTGGGGTGCGACGCTCTCGTTGTCCATCGATACACGAAAGGTTTGCTGAAAATTCTGGACAGTGGGTTGGGTGGCAAGCGACTGCATGGAGGGCAGGTAAAAGATGGTGGGTCCTTCACGCATTCAGCGCTAGCCTTTATGAAAGGGCGTCGCTTTGACTCGTGCTTTGATGACACAGCATGCATGTCCACATGAGGTCGCTTTGATTGCCACTCTGTGACCTCATTCGCCTCAAGGCCAAAGCGAAACAAGAAATGTCGCTCCAGCTGAGGGCTGGGTTAGCGAGATGATCTTGAAGCGCGCTGAACGACCAGACAAAAGGAGAATTGCAGACAGCGCAGCTAGAAGGGCCCCGCATCGCCTCAGATTTGGTCTCAGTCTATTCATAATTGGTTTAGTTGAGATGGCAAGCAGTTTGAGCCCCGCAGTTGGTTCAAGCCGCTTTCCAGAGGATCATACTTAGACATAATTTGACGGCGGGCGATGCCATGTGGGTGGGCGGTCGGATGAGTAACCTGTAGAGCGAGACAGCCCGGGGGCAAACAACGAGGGATTTGAGACAAGGATAACTCGCAGACGTGAAGAGTGAAGTGCCGGCGCTGAGACACGCCGATGCCCTGTTTGTAGTAGTAAGTCGCGGTCGTCGATACTGTACCATTTCGACCGATCCTTCAGGTGACGGGTGACGGAGGGTCGTGAAATGAAGGATTTTGGTGTTGGTGACGGTGACGGGCGGGTTTCTTGGCCGAATTGGGCCTAAAAACGCCAAAATTTTCGCTCCGGCATCCGCCGGACTGCCATTTATGGTAATGTTGGTGTGATTGCCGAGGAATGAAGACCTTATCCAGTGAACCTTTGCGGTGACGGTGACATGGCGTGAAGGATCGGTCGAAATGCTACAGTAGTGCCATCGCGGATTCGTGGTGGCTGCAGAGCGCCGGAACAATCATCATTGATCGGGTCCTCCCGGCAGGCATCACACAATACGAACAAACACCCCTGTCGCTCCACGTCAACCTTTAACGTTTTAGTTTGCAGCTTCCGTTGGATCGTTCGAGGAGGCCAACACAGTCTTCGTTGCTTTTATCGGACTGACTTTTTCCTATCTCATCCCAGCCTTCAAGGTGCAATTTGTCTTTTCCTTGACTCGCCCTTCAAGGATTTTCAAATCGAGCCGGGGTCTTGGGCCAATCTTGGGCCGAAAGACCCACGCTAGGGATTGTAGGCTCACAATACACCTGCTGCCTCCCGCTCAAATGTTTCCGATAGCCCCATATCTGCCATGCGATCTTTGTGTCTTTCCCAGGTCTCCGCTCGACAATTCCGCTCAGCCTTACTTCCAGCGCGTTCAATCTCTCGATCGTCCATGTAGGCATTTCATCTCACCCGATTAGTTCAACTGCCTTCATTTTCTCCGCCAGAACTCAGCTAGGAACCAGCAATGTCGAAGCGGATGCAGCAAAAAAGGTTGGCTTCCTATGACTCTGCTAATATGCCATGTAGTGACTTTGACAGCCCGTCCACTGGACACTCCCCTGCAAAATCCCCAGCTTTCAGGATCACTTTCAGGATCACTTCGAGGTCGCCGCCGCCTACTCCCAAAATTTCCCGAAGAAATACTGCCCTCTGGCTTTTCGTGCGACTGGGGGACACACGACATGTTATTTTTCGTCCGTCGCGAGTGGTACGACCTCAGCCCCGTAGACACCATCCTCACACATGCATTCAAAATCCCGGGAAAACCTCGACCCGTCGCGTGCAGCTGGGGCACCGCCGTCCATGCGCTCGTCAACGTGTGCGGCGCTGTGAGGCTGGTGTTGGTGCTACGCCCTGCACACCGCCTCATGGCCCCTCCAAGCGAAGCTGAAGAAGACGCTCACCGGGACACGCCCAAAAAGGAAACGCAGTTACCGCATTCAATCGAGTGGCGCAGAAACTCTTCAGACACCGAAACCCAGCGCAATACGTTCCCGGAAACAAGTTCCAGACACTCTCCACCCATAAACGACGCTCTCCCCCTACTTTCCACCAACATGACCTGATGGGACGATACTTCCAGACGCATACGAAGCTCAATCCTCGCCTACCGAACTATAACGTAACAAAGCTCTCTGGACGAACTTGCCACCACCTCTGGCGCACGACGAAACACGTTTTCTCCCATGAACGACACCTCCACGCGGCTCCGCAGTGCCTCACCCCGCCCTCTCACCGAATTATATCGTAATAACTCACCGGACAAAATGTACGGACAGTGCTCCACATGGCGGACACTCGGCAAACCAAGGAAAATATCAAATACCGTCTTCGGACGAACCCTCCAGCTACCAAATCACCTAATAACCTTCCGACCAAACCGTTCAGGCAGCTACTTTGTTCCCAGAGACGCCCGGCGCCGCGTGCTACAGGGTGTTTCCAGGCACAAGAAGGCGCCTCGAGGCAAGGATGGAGAGATATAAAAGGAGAGGCGAAAGTAGGAGGTAGTCAGTCAATTACTGGGCTTCGTTCCCTCCCCCACTTGTACCCCCACAAGCAATTCAGTCCTCGTTCACGCATTTGACCACAACTTCCCTCACTTGTCCCACACCAGGGCCACTTTACTCTCATACCTCCTTCTGCAAGGTGCCCCCATCACAGGCATCCCAAGTCTACACTCCAGCTAGTCATCGTAATCGACACTACCTTCGCAGGCACCACGCCGTGTAGAAGACAAGACGAGGGCGACTAGCACCAGAATCATCACGGATAAACCGCCGTCCGTATTATCGAACAATCGAGTATCCGGCGTCGTCGTAACCAATCGCGGTACCTCCTACGGGTTTTACCAAGCTATCGAATTAGCGCACGTTCAAAGGGGAGGAGCGCAGAAGAGATAACAAGCGAGAGCTACAGGATCCAGGAGACTAGAAACCCCCAACAGGAATTCTAGGACGAGGAGACAGTATTTTCATTCTTACCTTTCTTTAGCTAACTTAGGCCGTCATAAGAACGACGAAGCCAGGACACGGATATAATTTCCAGGAACGCCCCGCGCCACAAGCAACGGACAATCACCCGGAATTAACGATATAAAGCTCTCCGGAAACATTATCCAGGAAGCTTTCCACACACGCGCACACACTTTCCAGCCATCCTTGGCATCCCACACGCACACACTTTCCAGCCATCCTTGGCATCCCACACACACACACACACATTCCCCAAGAGGCATTAGTCTAAACCAGAATTCCCTACTATAATCACATCATATAAAATCCCCAGAGGCCGAGCACGTCGTTATTAAGAGGACAGTCACACAACCCTCCAATAGCTACACCGCGGTCTGCATTACACCGTGCGCGATCGGGGATGGCGTCTGTGCGCGATCGGTGTGTGCGCGTGCGGCGGGGCTCGATGGAGTTGGCAGCTGCTAAGTACTGCCGCAGGAATGGAGTCCATACGCAAGCGGGAAGAGATGGAGCTGTGCGCAGGCGCGATTGGGGACGATGCGCGATCGGAAACGATATCGGGTGGCGCTGGAGTGCGAGCGGGCGAGTCCCCTCTGCTCTCGTGTGCTTCCTCCCTCTCATCTTCTCCCCTCATCCTCTCGTCTCCCTTCGTCTTTCCCCTTTCCCATCCCCGATCCCTCCCCATCCCCATCCCCACACCCACCCTTCCATCTTCTCTCCGCTCATTCATTTGCCTTTCCGTCCCCTCCTCCTTCTGCCTTCTCCCTCAGAGAAGCTCCGGCCAACCTCCCTCCTTCCGCCCCTCATCGCCTCCTCGTCCCCTCGTCCCTCCCTCGTCTGTTCTCGTCGCTCCTTCTTCCCCTCCCCTCCTTATCCCCCCTTATCCCCTCCGTCTCCCTTCCCCCACCGGCTTCACTCCTCCACCGGCTTCACTCCCCCACCGGCGCACCTGCCGCTGGCGATGGTGTGCTCACACCGGCGCACCGCTGACACCTGGCGCGCGCTGACGATGGTGGGTCATGCAGAGCGACTAACGAGGGGGGGAAATCAGTAATCGGGGTGTCGAAGTGGTCGCGGGGGCAGACGAGGGGACGGCGCGGGGATGCATCATCCCAGAGCGTGCGCGGGGACGGGGAAGCATGTGTGTGCGCGGTTGAGGAGAAGGCGGATCCGTGGCGATGGGGATGAGCGTGCACGATTGGGAGGAGCGCGTACGGTGACGTCCATCGTGACCCGCGTGTTTGCAATGGGGTAGGCGTGCGCGATGGGGAGGACGCGGAGCTGGAGTGAGCGTGCACGATGGGGAGATGCGCGCCTGCGTGTGCGGGGATGGCCACCGTGACCCACGTGCTTGCGACGAGGGGAACATGAGCTGACGCTTCGATTCGGAGGGGCACCGGTGTCCGTACGCTTCGAGCGGCGCTGGTGCTGCGGACAACAGTACGTGATGGGGCGGATGTGCGTGCGCGATCGGGGAGGATGCGCGTGCTTGCGACGAGGGGAATATGTGCTGCGCTCCGGGCGGCGTGCGTGGGGGCGGCGGTGCGCCGTGCAATGGGCGCTGCAGTCCTTGCGCGATCGGGGAGGATGCGCGTGCTTGCGACGGTCGCGATATGTGCTGTGCTTCGGGCGGCGGCGTGTGCGCGTGCGGGAATGGCACGGGACCGGGGGCGTGTGCGTAGGTGGACGGTGGGATTGCAGTGGGGAGGAGCCTGCGTGCGGTATGCGGCCGGTGTGGAGCAGCCGCAGTCTGTGTACCATGCGCGAGCGAGAATGGATGGCACGGGGAACCGGGGAGCGGCGGGCGTAGATGCGTGGATGCATATCCGGGTACTTCCGAGGGTGGGGAGAGTTGTGCGATGCGCGGGTCACTGTAACGAGGCGTGCAGCGTCCCTACGGGATCTGGAGGGTGTGCGGACGCCAGATGCAGAAGCGAGCTTGGGCCGAAGCAGCGACCTGGGGGTGCGAACTTGGCTCGTATCGCGGACGGAGTTCAAGGTGTATCACCCTGCATGTCCTTATTTATGAATCCTTCAAATCCTCGAGCGAAATTCCTTCACTCGCGAGTCACTCGCGCTGCGCTCAGGCCCAAACCTTCAAACTTTCAAGCTCATCCACGCAACTTAACTTGCCGCTCTCTGTCGACTCGGTTGCGGATGGTCCGCATCCACGCAAGCTTCAAGCTGCGATTTCATGAGACGACAATACTCTGGAAGCTGCCTGTTCGACTCAGGCCCGAGTCGTTATCTGGTCCACACATGATCTTTTTTTGCGGCAGCGCTGTTGACAAATTTTCAAGCAAAATCTCTTCCCTCACTCAGACCCAAGACTCTCAAATTTCCAAGCTCATGTATCCAACACAACTCGATGCTCTCCGTCGACTCGGTAGCGGACGGTCCGCATCCACGCAAGCTTTGCAATCGCAACGACAATACTGCGGAAGCTGCCTGTTCGACTCAGGCCCGAGGCAATGCAGTGGGCGAATCTAGCCTCCCGTTTTTGGAAGCCTGGTCAGCGCTGTAACCTCGTACGTGTAGTCTTTCTTCGTTTCTACTATCTGCAACCGTGATCAATTCAACGTGATGGCTTCAAGTTTGACTGCGACTTCATATCCGAGCAATATTTTCTTCCAACTCAAGTAGCTCACTCTTAGCGCGCTTTAATCTCTCTGACTGCATTGTCCCAATTCAATCAGCGTAACTCTTCATGCTCCGTACGGACGGTCGCGGACGGTCCGTATCCACACAAGATAGATAAAATGCGAGGCTTTCTGATCGTGGGGGTTGCCTGTTCGACTCAGGTCCGAGTCATGATAGCGTTACGCATGCATGGGATCTCTTTTTGTGTTGCTCAAGCGCCTGAAAACCTGATAAGCCAGCGTCAACGGCACGTCCTCGATTCAGCATCACACGGGCGCGGGGAGTCGAACCCCGATTCCTATAAATTTCCCTCGGCTAAGACTTTTCGCTGCGTTCCGTACACCACGCCCGATGTTATATCTGGGACAAATCTGGGTGCAGAGTGCGAGCGGAAACTAGGGCCTTTATAATGAAGCACAGTTCACTATCGTGTTGACCTATTCCTGCGAAAACTGATGCAGAGGGGTCATATACTGGTCAGGGATCCCGCCCATGGAGAACTTGAGACTTGAGAAAAAAAAGTTCTGAGCACCAAAGTTTTTTTGTTCTGGTTTCATTTTTGCAACGTTTGGAACACGATATCGTTCATCCCCGAGTGCAGAATATTAATTCCCCAGGTCATGCGTGAGCCCTTGAGCACCTGCATAACTCGAGCAAATAAACGGCGGGGAAAGCAAGAAAGAAAAAGAAAACGAGCCGTCCATAGACGTTACCTCTTCGGGCCGGGGGAGTCGAACCCCCACTGCGACCTATCCCAGAAGACCAACTAAAATTTCTCGCTGACTTCCGTACACCACGCCTGTCGTTGGGGTAGTACGTATACCTGGGTGCATGCGAGCACTAGTGAACGTTGAAGCCATAGATCTGGCACCGAGATGTATATTAAGGGCCCATGGGGCGCCACTGGTTAAGCATGTCGGGCAAGAAGATTATAAACTCAACTTTCAAACTCCGTTGATCTGCGAAGAATATTACCCAAGTCATGCATGAGCCCTTGAGCATTTGCATAACTTGAAGCCAACGGCGTGGAAACAGCAGAAAAAAAGAAATAGTCTTCCACGTCGACCCATTCGTGGGGGAGTCGAACCCAAACTTCGAGCTATCAATCAAAGTTAGTGAAACTTGTAAGAAAGTCCTCACTGTGTTCTGTACACCACGCCCGTTGTTTTTAGCCTATATCTGGCTGCATGCGAGTTAACGTTGAAGCTATAGATCTGGCACCGAGATGTATATGGGGTGTTAGTTGAACATGACAAGGAGGAACGCGTGAAGATATGAACTCAGCTTTCGAGCTTCGTTGATCTGCCGAGTGCGGAATATTCCCGAGGTCACCTACATGAGCACCTACATAACTCAAAGCCAGAGCAGATAAACGGGAAAAAGGAAGAAGGAAAAAGAGTCGTCCGCAGATCTACAAATTATTCGGGCGCGGGGAGTCGAACCCACAGTCCGAGCTGCAGTCCCAGCGACATGGCAACAATTCAGCAGCATTTGGCGTGTCGTACACCACGTCCGATTCATCTGGCTGTATCCAAGCTGGGCCGAATCAGCACAGTAAAGAGAAGCTGAAGGACGGACTTATGAGGTATAGAGTTGATTTTTGAACATTCGCTTTACAAGTGCACAGCGCCACTACAGACAATGGTGCCTGCATCAGGAGCTCAGCGGGAGTAAGCGAACGGTGTGTGAAAAAAAAAAACGAACCTCTTAAGAGTCATTCGGGTGAGGGGAGTCGAACCCCGACTGTGAGCTATCCGCAGGGAGATTTGTGAAAGAATGCTCGCTGTGTTCCGTACACCACGCCCGATGTTATAAGACCACATCTGGGTCAAATCTGGGTGTAGAGTGCGAGCGGAAACTAGGGCCTTGAATCTGTTCGAGAGGCGAGTCATATAGTCATCACTCAGAATAAAATTCGCACGTACAAAAGGCATGAGGGGTGGCGAGGACTATGAGCCGAAGGAGAGTGGCAAAGGACGAAATAAAAAAGGTGACGTTCGTCCACGAAATTGATTCGGACAGGGAGTCGAACCCTGAGCTGGCTGCTGCATCGGCGCAGATCACTGCCAGTGTACATGTGTGATACTTACACCAGGTCCGATTAACAGAACTGTGTTTGATAGCGTTAAGCATAGGTGAACACTAGACTTGTTGAGAAGAAGGCGGAACGTACGGGGGATATCCACTTGGCTTTCGTAAATTTTGCCTTGACTCGTGCGCGCACAACTTGAACATTCCCGAGAGGATCTAGAGGCGGAGTAAATAAACGGCGGAGTAAATAAATGGTGTGTCGGAAAAAGGACCCCTCCTGAAGATTATTGGGGTGAGGGGAGTCGAACCCCAACTGCGAGGTATCACAGATGCGACTTTGCCAAGAATGCTCGCTGCGTCCCGTACACCACCCGTTGTCATTAGCCTATATCTGGCTGTAGTTTACTAGGGCACTTGAAATCTAAACGGGAGGTGATTCGTAGTTATCGCGGAAAGTAAAATTCGTACGCACAAAATACATGAAATACATGAGAAGTGACAAGGGGCGCTGGAAGGACTGCGAGGCGAAGGCAGTGAACTAAGGGAAAGGACGAGAAAAAAATTGACCTTCTTGCACGAATTTGGACAGGGGGAGTCGAACCCCGAGCTACATTCGCGCAGTTCACCAGCGGTGCGTGTATACTTACACCAGGCCCCATTGAAAGGACCGTGTTTGATAGCGTTAAACTCTCCCTCTTAGCTGGGGTGAATAGACTCATGGAGGAGAAGGCGGAAGGTACGGGGGATATCCACTTGGTTTCGCAAATTTCCACTTTCCTCGTGGGCGCACAGCTTAAACATTCTCGTGAGAATCTAGATAAGGCGGAGTAAATAAACGGTGTGTTGGAAAAAAAGGAGACCTTCCAAAGCTATTCGGGTGAGGGGAGTCGAACCCCGGCTGCGAGCTATCTCATATGCCGAGCTATTAAGAATCCTCGCTGTGTTCCGTACACCACGCCCGTTGGTAATTCATGGATCTGGAGCATATTTGGCTGCGAGCAAAAACAGCGGTCTGGCTGTCCCGGAGACGATTATGATACTTACGATAGGTGGGTTGTGTATGCACCCTGAGTGAGCGCGGGTTGAGGCTTGGTGATGCCTGCTAAAAAGAAAAACATCGAGTTACACGAATCGGGACGGGAGGAGTCGAACCTCGATATAACTGCTGATTGCCAATCCCTGGAGCAGATATGATCGCCGTGCACTGTGTAACATATCCTGTATAATGCCTGGGTAGAGGCTCAGGACTGTGAGCGTTTCGGTCAGTTCAGAGAGAACCCAAGGGAAGGAAAGACAAACTGAACGCTCGGCGGTAATCGTAGCGTTTACTATTGAATTAGTCTTGAAATGCAAGTCTTCGGACGCTGCTGAGCAAAATGCAGATACCAGGGCGTACGGAAGCCGTTCGGTAGAAAAAGGATACTAGAGGGAGAAAAAACAGGGGGCTTATCATATTTGGAGTCGAACCCCAGATTACGTATGACGTTCACTTTGTACATTTAATAATCCGCGCGACTTTTGAATCGCGCGCGACTTTTTCGTGGTTTTCGCGCAACTTTGCTCATTGCGCGCGCTACTTTTGCATTTTTATCTGATTTTCGCGCGACTTTCGGACTTCCGCGCGTGACTTTGATTTCGTTAGCCGGATTTCAGGCGCCGGGGACCCCGAATGACCGTGAACCTCTGGGACAGCCTCATTCTACTGAATCCAATCTCTGTGAACTTGGGGAGCGTGAATTGTGGACGTACTTGCTGCTGTTTGTGTCGGAAGCACTACGCCAGCACGTGTTTATCAACCCCGATATGGAACTTTGATGGAACTTGAAGTTTTTTCGCTTGGCATGGGTTGTTCCGTCGCAGGTCCGAGAACGACGTGTTCCATCCAAAGAAAAACCCACCATTTCGCAGTAACACCAACGTACCCGCGGATTTCGGTATCAAGCATACCCACAGACTTTGGCAAGATCCAGCTGAGATCCAGAGTCACACCAAAGTCACACGCACGCAGGCGTATATGGGGTTTTGATGTATCACCTCCCGTGGTTTGACCGAAGTGTCATGATGTATCACAGCCGCTAGCGCAGCGACGTGGATGATACATCACTGACAGAGACTTCCGCTTTGGGCTCCCCCATCCATGCGCAGGCGCTTGCGCCTGTTCGGGCATTGCCTGGTCCGTGCACGGGGCGCGCCCGCCGTTCCCAAATTGGGATATTTGTTGACACATGTTAGCATCACATCACCCTCTTCTTCCACCCTCCATCACTGGCTCGCCCGTGCTGCCTCCTTGCCCCTGGTGGCTCCCTCGCCCTCAGCATAATGTATACACGGATATCTCTCTACGTGTCTTACTGTCCTCTCATTGGGCCCAAAAAGGCTGTTTCCCGCGTCCACTGGCCACTGCTTGCCAGGCTGGCTTCGACACAGGGGGCAAAAGAGCACACAGTAAGATTTTGACTGCCGCGGACGCAGTAGACCACGAAATGCCTGCATTGCCTCCCACGCCTTTGTCCTGTCATTAGGTCGACACATTTAATGACCGCCGTTTACCGGCCATCAATGCATCACCAAACACGGTCACATGGATACTCGTTCAAAATCCATTAATCAATATTTCAGGGCATCGTCGGATCTGCAACGGCGCTGCGAAGTAGCCGCAAGAAAGCCAAGTGACACACCCCCGGCGAGCTATTGCCGACTATTCTGCTCAGGTCAGACAGGTGTTGGTCTCCGATTGGGGACCGTTCGCCCCTTCCGCTTGCAAGCGGAAGGACACGAGCTTTATCGTTCGGTCTGAAGCCTAAATGCAGCTTGCAGAAATGATCCTGCTCTTTTTAGCCAGCATTTTCCGGGGGCGGCTCCCGCGAGAACTTAATTTTGTGGCTTGGTAGAGCAAACTCGAGCAAAGGCAAGTTTATGCCGTCTCATAGGATGTGGTTGAAAGCCATCGTGGGCTAATGGAAGCCGCCCGCCAATATTGTTTTGTCCATCTGAAAGCCTGAAAGCGGGAAACGGGGTACGATTCATCCCAACGGCATCAGCACATTCTATCTGTCGCTTTTTTGCTGCCCTCCCACCCACTTTTGAGCAATGAACCACGAGAATGCATGCTTGTTCCCAGGTCACAAGGGATAATTTAAAGCCGTCCTGGGCCTGGAGGCCGCCCGCCAGCCTTAGAGCTAAACCACAGGTTGAAAGCGTGAAATCGGATGTTCGATTCCTCCCGACGGCATGCCTCGCTCTCTCTCTCACATACTTACCTCAATCAGATGTCCGTAAGCTGAATTTTCAAACAGTGCACTATGGCGGCCGCCGTCACATATCAGGCAGAGCGGTCTTGAGATGCGGTTTCAGGAAGTTGGAGGTTCGATTAAGATTCCTCCCGACGGCATTCTCCTGTCGAACAGATCTCTTTTCTTCTTTACCAACTCATCAAGCTTATATCAGTGCAAAGGAATACTTTCAAGCCGTCATGGGCCACAGAGAGACCGCCTAATAAAGCTGGATAGCGTCCACTGCACCGATGAAAGCGGGAAGCGGAGGTTCGATTCCTCCCGGCATTATGCACTGGCTCTTGTTCTTTTCGTTGTTTTTCCTTCTCTCTGCTGAGCCTTCCTTCGTTGACCCCTTGTTAAAGAATGTGATAGGGCTCACCGAATCAGGTGTGAGGATGGGGCAGGATCTAACTGCAATGTAAGTTGTTCTCCATTCGTTGTCCCTTGGGGACTCGGAACCCAGAAGTGCGGAACAAGGGTCAAAACCTTCGATTACCTTGCATAGATATTCAACTTTGAGGATCCCTGGTAACAATGTCTGAATACACCCGTTGAGCAGCGGCCCGCGAAGCCCACATCCGGTGCAGTGCGCACGGACAGAGCCAAAGTAACGAATAACCGGGTAAATGCCAGCTTCGGCTCCCCGCGGGCACGGAAGTTTCCAACTCAGAGAAGCGACTCAGAAAATAAGGACATAAATACCTCCAGTCTACCATAAAGTGTCACAACAGCCCTTCCACTGTCAGCCGCCCAATTTTGACGCCCCGGAACACTGGGAATCGCGAAAGCATCACTTACTGCGTTCGGAATGCTGGAATGCGATACCAACAAGTTCGCGCTGGGGACGGTTCTTATGGACCTCGCTGGTGATCTTAATTTCAGGCGCGTCTTGGAAGAGGCGCGTCAATCTAAAGGGTCTCTTGTAGTACTGGTGGAATTAAACATTGTGGCTACCTGCCAAAAATCCCCGCGGAATTAATTCCCATAAATCCCACGGTTGAAAGACACTAATTTAAGGTGTGGAGTTTTTTTCCTAGGAAGCAAGTAGAAAAACTAGTGCAGTGCATCCGAATGAGATTACAGGGTGCGCTGGTAAGCATTACGATGCATCGCATAGTCAACGTCGTGTCCGCCATACACTGAAGTCTGAGGAGGTAACCACAACTCGCTGCTCGGGGACCCTGAACAACAGAATCAATGCAACACAACACACTCGATCTCAGCTGGAAATGAAACCTAACCTCGAACATGGTTGGAATTCAGTGAATCCCCAGAAATTGAGATCTGTCGACAATCGACATGCCCCGAAGCCTCTGCAACCATATCGGTTATCTGCAACTCTTGGTCTCTCTCGACTCTATCTGAACCATTACCAATTGCGAGTGCCCGCAACCGAGATCAATTGAATTTGTTGGGGCAGATTTTTTATATTACGTGGCCATGGACATGGTAGGGAACGTGAGCCGCAATCTGGATGTTTGCCTTTCCCCAATTCTTTTGAACACATGTAAGTACGTGCAGTTGCGTTGTGCATACAGTGCCAAACCGCCATGCCACCCTTGGGCAAGGTCCGTTTAAAAGCACATTAGCCAGCAATTATGTGCCATGGCCCGCGAAATACTGACCTTTTTTGTCGGTGCCCAGAGGTGCCCAGGTCAATGCAGCGCGGCGATATTGGCACGGCTGGACGCTGAATTGATTCGTGTTAATGCCGCGCCAGAACCGAAGTTCTAAACCTGTCATAACACGTTCGTGTCTCTGCAGGTTCAATGTTGTAGGTATCCGAATGTTGAACAGAGGAACCTACTTCGTGTTCAAACCGTGGCATGCCATACCACAGCCGGCTCGAGGGAACAAATATATGGTTCTGTATAAAACCACAAAAGGCCCCTTCGAGCGCTTGGAAGTTGATAGCAGAATCTGTGCCGACTGCGTCCCAACTCTCTTTCCTCGGGCTCGCTGGTATCTAGCCGCGGTCCACAATCTGAATCCGCCATGGTGCCTGGCCTGCGAACTGCACTGAGTAGCTCAATTTTGGTTAGTTCTTGAAACGGTACGGACCGGCCATCAAAGATAATCAAGATGGCATCAATACACGCGGCCTACGCGAGGCAAGGACGCAGTAAGATTTCATACTGCGTGATTACATGCGTCCGCGGCAGTAAGGATCTTACTGCGTGGACTTTTGCCCCCTGTGCGACTCTTGCTTCGACGATAAAAGCTGTACCTGGCCACCTGCCGGGCTGAAACTCGGGCCGCATACTCCTGGTGCTTTTCCCTTGCTTCTGGGTGTGTTCGCGCCTTGACCGGTGACCCGCTTCGGCCACAATCGGATCTGCTGCCGTTTCAGCTTGTTCCTCCACCCCCGCTCGTTCCTTGCCCTCCTGGCCGGATTCTGGCATCCTATGTGGTACTGCTATCCCGCATCCGCTATTGGCGATCACATTGACGACTATCAGGACCGCAGGTGTACCCGTGCGTATTCCCCACACTGATCCCTGGACCATAATCCGTGGCCGTTACACGGGTTCGCCGGGTCATACTTCACATGTAGTGCCCCATAAAACGGTGCTGCTGTTCTGAATGTACAGCGCTGCTGTATATGAATACACTGTTATCTAGACCACCCATACTCTGTGCTCCCTGCCCCACCTGGCGCTTCAACCCCCCGCGCGCATCTTGGCTCGACGTGAATTCGATACATAATACCTTTTCTGTACACCAATATAATCTGTGAGTCTTGAACACGTTGTTGACCTCAGGCTTCCAAATTGCGGAATTCGGTTCTTGGCTGCATTTTGGTTGTGGCTGCCCCTATTGTCTTCGATGCAATCATTCTGTTTCTGGGATAAGTCTACTCGTATGGCATCTAAATAGTGCGATTTATGTCTACCTCGCTTATCTTGCACGCAAAAATGGCTCAACGAAGACATCAGGGTTTGATGGGTCAAAATCCGATGACTTGAGACCGTCCAGTGGTCTGGGAGGATAGCAAGTAGCAAAAGTAGAAGAGGGACACGGTTCTGTATCGCCTTAAGTCTCCGAATCAGCAAATTGTTTTTTTTTGGTGCGTGAACATTGCTTGAGTCCAATGCCCGCATACTACTCCAACGGGTTTTAGCCTTCGTTTACAGTTGTTAACAGACACGGTCTGTGTATATTTCTTGTCACAAACCTCCGACTGGTAAGATCTTTCATTTCCGAGGTTGGCTAGTCTCCCTGACCTTTGTTACGTCGAAAGATCCCGGATTTCCCCAAGTCGCGGTGCCGTCGCGACCATTTTCGGAATAGGTGATAATTTCAGTAGGCCCCGTTTTTGTATTTTCTCAAACTTTCTGAGATAATCAAGCTTGGTTCTTCACTCCGGTAGCTTCTACGATGTTGGAGTACTTCCCGAGTGGCCAGGAAGGCCAAACGAACATGGTTTTTGTTCCGGTGATACTGTGGGAATGCGTAATGTCACGCTGTAACAACAGTGACTCTCTCTTCTCCCCCCACTACGTCTTCGTCCGTAAGGTCCCACTTAACGCTCTCTGTCCTCAAATTCCCGGTCCACCCCTGTGCCAACCCTCTCACCCCTCCCTGGTCGACCCCCAGTCATTTCTGTCCAGCCCTCCGCCCGATATCGCTCTCATTTTCGACCGCAAACTCCTGCAAACCGCCATTGGAAGGCCTGTACGGCCTTCTCTGCTATCTTTCCCTCCGAAAGAAGGTCCCCGTCCCCGTCGTTTGGCTCTGCGCCCCCAGTGGTCGTTGAAATTCCAGTTTTGCGGGCCCGAGCGAGCCGAGGGTTGCTGGCTGTCGGTACGCATGAGAGAGCTTGCTACATTCACGTTTGCCGGTGCGTCTACGTTAATCACAGACCTTTCGATACTCACCCCGCTTCCTCCCCCCGTCCCATCGCCTCGCTGCCCTGTCGCCGCCTGCTCCAGCGGTGCAGCCATTGCTGCAATACCACCACATTCCATTCGCCCCACGGCGCAGTCCCGTGCGCGTAGAGGCCGTCCGCTGGAGCAGCGGTAGCGTGCTCGGTCCTACTACCCCGTACGCGGCGCTGCTGTGAAAGGCATCGACGGAGCGGCCACATACCTGCTACAAGCGGCGCGACAGGGCGCAGCTGCCGCGCCAGGGGGACGGCTGGCGCATAGCAGCGTCCCCGATACTCCCCTGGAGGGCCGCCAGGTGGGGAATCGGGATCGACGATGGCAGGGGGCAATCGCACGCAGCTGAGGGGCAACCGCACGCAGCTCCGTGCGCTCTTGCCGCTAGCGTGATGCACAGGACCACGATGCGCACGCGCGGGCGCGGACGCTGCCGCACGTTGGCGGTGCTACCCATTTGTGCGTGCCCCGCCGTGCTGCCAGTGTCCGTACCGCACCCACGATGGAACGTCGAGCATAGCCCGCGCTCCCGCATCGACTTACGGGGTCGCTTGCTAAAGACGGGATGCTGCAGCACGGGGGGAGAGCTGTTGCTCTGCACGCGCGCGTCGCTGGCTCCACGACCGACTGAGCAACCCAGCTCATGTGCCCCCATGTTCTCGGGCAAATATGAATTTCGCGCTTCGTCGCGCTCGTAGTTGCCTTAGTTTTCTTGTCATATGTATTCTATATAGTGGCGCTACAATGCAGAATATTTTCAGGAATTTATGCTCTGTTTTTGTGCTCGCTGCCGGGGACGACGACGAGAGCGTTTGATCGCTATCTTCCTAATGCGGTTATGTGAGCACGCCGTGTAGCACGACGACAACACTGGCTTGGGAACGCGGGGACAAGTCGCTGGGTGATGTATCAGCGGTGTCGCTGGAGTACCGGGGTTGATACATCACGACACTTCGGTGGTTGAGGGAGGGTGATATATCATACCCCCAGGCTCTGGTGACGCACGATCAATTGCGCACGATCGATTCCGGATTTTTATAAGTACAAAACCTCTGCGGGTCACAGGGGTAAGCGTAAAGTGTGGGCTCACACGACCAGTCTCCTTACTAGGAACACCCGAACTTGAATTGAATTTTGGTGTGTGGTGGACGTGTCATATCCTCCACGCGATGCCCGGCATGATCTTGCGGAGGCCGTAGGCAAATAGAGCCATGTGCCGGGACACTGCCGACGGGTGCCGGTTGCTTGCCGTCTCCCGATAAGGGAATCTTAACGCCGAAGTCGCGCGAAAATCCGAAGTCGCGCGCGAAAACTCAAAGTAGCGCGCGCGGAATTAATGTACAAAGTGAACGTCATAGTTACGAGCAGAACCAGAATCAAATTCGCATGCGCCGTCATGCCCAAGACTCCTAGTTAGATCTTACTATAGGATGCAGTGGGAAATGCTTGAGTGGGGGGTCGAGTGGCTGAACTAGAATGAGGACCGAGTCGGAGGTTGTTGTGGTTCGAGAGAGAAAGACATCAGAGGCTGTGTCTCGCGGGCCGGGTGCGGGCCGATAACTTTTCTTGACCCACTTCGACCCTTGCCTTCAAATTTGCCAATGCTTTATTACCCAATGGTCCTTTGGTGCAACAAGAGATTCCCCGTGATTGAAGCCACTGGCGCCGCTAGGAGCCCCCGGCGCTCTGCGCATTACTGCGTCAAGAGTCGGTGGCGACAAATACCCAAGACGTCTCTCGGTCTGGTGTCAAGGACGACAAGCTCTGGCTGTCGACCAGTCGCCAACGCCGCTCGGACTGGTGGTGGTGGTACACGCTGCGCTCGTTGCCACTTGGTCTCTTTCCCATGCGTCCACCAGGAGAACACCGACTCAAATCTGCGTCTACCAATGCGATTGAATCTCTGCGTGAGGCCGGACGACCGACAGAACCGCGCCAGCTCCACGGTGTGTTGTCGCCCAGTGGTTAGCTTGCTGTGGCTGACAGATTGCTCTCTTTTAGGGTGACGGACGTGTCCACGTCTTGATCACTTTTTCGTGCTCTTTAGCCCTTCATTCGGGACTCGGTCTACCTTCAAACGGGGCGTTGCCAGTCGGCCGTCTCTCTCAATCGTTCTCATCGGGTTTCAGTCATCGTGCCAGTAATCGGATAAATGCATCATGCGCGTGAGCGGCAAGCGATCCCTCACAGGACCGGTGTTTATCCCATGGGAACTCGTCCCAGATTTTGGGCCAAATTTTTTTTTTGTCCGAACTTTTGGCCAACCCATGGCCCCCAGAATTGTCCGAATTCTGCCTCCAACTGGGACGGGAGGCCAAATTTGTCCGAACTTTGTATCCGGGTTCAAAAAAATCGGAAAAAATCCCCCAAAAATCAAGAAAAATGCTATTCAGCTACGCCGTCATCTTCTGGGATGTCTACAATATCTACGAGGATGTTTCCCTTCCCTCCCTTGCGCCGTACAGTGTTCAAACTTTTAACTGCCTTGCATACCAACTGTATCTCTGCAATCAACCCTTCGAAAAGATCGTGCGCCCGAAAACCAATCTCAACGTGATTGGGAAAGACACGGATTTTATCTTTCTCCTCTGTCGGAAGTAGGGCCAGAAATGAATTGGCTGGGCAGTGAGCAAAGCGGTTGATTGTTCCCAAGGCGAGATCGGATCGACGGGTATTCTTGAATTGGCGTCGATAGCCATGCTCGTAAGTCTGGACAAACAGATAAGAAAGAGCACCGATGTTCTCGCAACGGTGAACGATAGAGTGTGCTCCTGCTTTGCCACCAGCTTTCGAATACATAGTGAGGACTGTGGAAAATCAGTCTCGATCGTACTGATGTGATAGGAAACTCACGTCTGGCAAGGACAATTTCAGAACCAATACAGATGAATCCATAGGATCCAGCTTCCAATGGAGTGTCGTTTCCGATACCTGCTTCAGCGACAGTCGATAAACATTTCAAATTTTTAAAGATGGTCCGGCGTCGTTTGACGGCCTGGCACATTCTAATTAGAGAGGCTTAAGATTTGAACAGCAGGATATTTACCTCCTTGGTACGACTGGCTGCTGTCACTTCGGCATTAGCCACATTCCCTGTCTTTGCAGGAAGAAGCGGGAATGCTGTGGTCTCTTTTGTCCACCTAGCCCTCCGATTGAGAGTTGTACTGGATGACTGTTGTTGATCCCGTTTCACGATCGCACCCATTGCCTGCGCCAAGCGTTGACGCTCCGTGAGCTCTTTAACGACACCCGTTTTCGGATTAGTGTAAGTGCCGGATGCCTTATATGTTCGGACACCCATCCTCGCTTCTTTGGTTTGATGCTCCCGGCGAAGGGCGATAAATGGTTCCAAGTCGCTGGCAGACACATCGACAAGAGGCCGAGAACATGGCGGGCTTTCGGTGGTGCTACCGGCACTTGCTGCGACTATGCCTTGAAGTAGGGAAATGAAAGCAGCGGGCTGGGTTGTCATGGCGTGGACAATGTCTTGTTGAATTTCAGCGAAGCGCTCAGGATCACTGTCGGGGAGATCCTCACTATAAGCCGGTCAATTGCTTGGAGAAAAAAAAAATCTAACTGTGCATCACATACATTCGAGCAAGTTGATCCATCGACAATGCTACAGACGCCATCACACACGCGTCGAGCTGCTCATCCTCGGCTCTTGAGAGTCCAACGGTGCTCTGCAAATTGTCTATTATTTGTTGCACCTCCTCCGCCGCGGTTTGTTCTGTGATGTCAGTATGGGCCACAAGATCATCTTCGTCGAGGTAAAGGTGCTCGAATGCAGGATCTGGAGTTGGCTGGGGAATAATATTAGGGTCAGGGGCAGAATGGATTTGTTTCGGATCAATCCCAAGCAAAGTCCATAAGGCGTCGTTCTCCTCGGCCGCAATTTTGTATGCTGTTGTTAGTTCAACGTCGGTTGGATATTGGCCCAAAAGTGCGAAATCAATGTCCTCCGATGTAAAGTACGTGTGGCAGTACCCAGATGCCTGTTTCTTGTATGATGCAGCATCAGGACGAGTGCGAACAGATGCCTGCATTTTAACACGGAGCTTTGGGACCATGAGAACGGCCTCTTGAAATGTAAAATCTTTTGAGACGTCCCGCATGGCGGCAAAAGTATGCTCGTTTGGCTCGCTAGCATTGAACCATGGAAGGAGGGGTGTCGGAATGTTTCCGAGGTGGTCGCGATGGATAAAGATTAAGCCGAGAAGGCCATTAACCAGAATCTCCGAGATGGCAAAGGCTTCTTTGGAGATGAAGTGGCGGGACTCGGGGTATCCCGCTTTCCGGAGGAAGGAGCGCCAGGTTTGGAGGAAGAGATGGGTACGGATGGCAATTTTTGCGCGTTCGTGGTGACAGAGTGTTCGGCTCTGGTAAGCGTCGATGAAATCCCCAAATACAAGGAGATAAACAACGAGGCCGAGATTCTTTTCGGGATCTTGTGCTGCTTGTGCCAGAGTATCCGCAGAGAACAAACGGGCTGCAGCCGGATCGTCCATTCTGTCACGGTTCTCTTTGACATCGCGTGGATACATAGGTGAACCAGGCTCCATCGCAAGCCCGTAGATCTGGGCGAAATACACCACAGTATTACCTAGCACCAAGCCGCGAGCACCGGATGAGGCATTATTTCGAAAGCTTTTTCGCCCGTGCTTAGCGTCTTGGATTTCAACCCAGGTGTTGCCGTCCAGCTCGTAGACCGTGACAATAATATCTGGGTAGTCTGGGTCTGGGTGTTTGATCCGGTACTCGACTACTTTGCTGGCCGCAGCAGTCAAACGTTGACATTCGCGTTCAACGGAAGCTCCATCCCCGCCGCTAGAAGTGATACGAAACCCGCGGCGGATCAATCCCCTCATCAGGGTAATTTGCCATTCGGCTAGCTGAGAACCTTTCACATTGTGGATTGGCTTAATCACCAGTGCGAGCGGTGGAACACCAGGAAGGGGAATCTGTAGGACCCAAAGGCGAAGCTATCAAGGTATAAATAAAATGTGAATCGGCCCGAATGTTAGGGCTTACTTTTGTTGCGAGCTCAGCGGATTTTTCGAGCCTATCTAAAGTATCGTTCAGGGCATCCGCATCTGGTACCTCCACCGGTTCCCCCGTGGTCCCAACAATAAACCATTTCCCGAGAGGACCGTTGTACAACGGCCGCAGAGCAGCATGCAGTTTTGTGTCGTCAACTGAGAGGGAGAGTGGTCCACCAAGTGGGTACCCGTAGTCTTTGCAGTACTGGTCTGCATACCCGTACGTTTCATCCTGTATGCCAATAGCGAATCTCGGAGCACTTGAAGTTTTTTGCCTGTCAAATATTTTGTCAAGCAGAGGGGTGAATCCGGATATTCAGGGACTTACTTAATGGAGCGTTCAGTCCGAAGAGGTATGTGCTTCGATATCTCCCTATATGCCCGCGGACTAATGGCATAGATAAGACTAAATACCGCATCGACATCCTCGTTGTGCTTGAAGTTTTGTTTACCGAGGCCCTTCATCTCGCGGTCCTTGGCCAGTACCTTCGCCTGAAGTATGCCGTTGAAGAGCGTATCATTTTTGAAGTTGCCATTCAAGACATGCTCTACGTAACGGCGTTCGACAGAGAAATTGTTATCCTGAACCGGGGATCAGTAATTTATACTTGCGCGAGCAGACATGTATGTACCTCGGAAAACAATGCTTCAAGCCCCTTAAATTTTGCGTACAATTGACCGGCATGAGCATTTTGATACTTGCGTGGAACATGGCGCAAATTTTTCGTCTCTGGCAGCGGCTTGTTCAAAACCCTTTGGTAAGCTCGCGACGTGAAAAGGAGGAGACATGATTCGCAAGGGGAGGGTGAGTCAGCCACATTAGCATCCACCTCGACATTTTTCAAACATGCAGTGGTGCCTGTGGCAAAGGACGCCATGATTCCACGTGTAACATCGTTCCGCCAAGTGTGGTCATGCTGCTGAGCTGCATAAGCGAGCTCCTGCTGCCGTTGACTGAGATTCTGGAAGTCGTCCTTGAAAAGCTTCTCGCTGTAATGCCCTATGGCATGGGCGCCGCCGCCGCCGGCATTAGAGCGCTCCAGGTAAGCGCCAACCTTTTCGTCGTAAGCAGCCGTTAAGCCAGGGCACGGCATGTGGAGTTTGGCAGGGGCCGTCACTTTTTTCGGTTTTGTGGTCGGAAGTACCCGTGTGAACTTTAGCTGCTCGAGAGTTTGTGCCTTGGGGTCGGGAGGACATGCAGGCGGGGGTGGGCGGCCTTTACACCCTTCGTTCCAGTGCTCAAAGAACCGCGAGGTATTGTACGGTTCCTTCATTTGTACCCACTTTTCACAGACGGAGCATTGAACGGACTTCGAAGTTTTCTCGAATGTTGCCGCTTCGTCACAGTTCCGAATCTTGGCGCGAAAGTTCTGAGTTCTGGTATCAGAACGCTGAAATTCCCCATTCCGAGCCCTAGTTCTGAGTTTCCGCGCGCATGTCGCAGCTTTGCTCAGACCAATTGTTGGGTTGGCTTCTTTGGGCTGATTGTGTGATTTTTTGGAACCTTTCTGCGCTACAGTTGGGTTAGCGATGACGCCCGAGCGAGAAGACGATTTTGGAAGAAAGAAGGAATTGATGGGTCGGGCCGGTTGCTCCGGCTTGCCTGTTTTGGCAGCCTTTGTCTTCCTCTCACCGCTCGCCCAGTCGCTTCCTGCTTCCTCCATTTCTGCTGCCCGCCTCTTTGTCCCACGACTCCCGGCTACCTCTGCCCCAATTCCGTGGCGCACGTTGTTGGATGCGCGGTTCGCCGACTTTTCGGTCGTACCTGCCTTCTTCATCCTCTTTTTTGAGTCCGGGCTTGGCGGCGGCATCGAAAGGATCCGTTTTCGGACCTTTTTGCGAGGGCTCTGTTTGATCCTCGCCATCACATCTGAAATACTGGGCTTGACGCCGCTGCCCTGGGAAGATATCTGGGGTGCATCGGACTCGGTGATGTTTGGTGATGCACTACGGAAAGGTGTGTGCAGTCGCCCGGGACCATCACTTGATAAGTATGCTCCGCAATGATTTGAAGGTGAGTCCGCACGCGGCGCAGTTTGTGGATCCGCAAAATTGGGTAACATGGGCATTGTAGGGAGATCCGACGAATCTGAATCCATCGGAGATGAATACGCGCCAGTGGGTGTAGATGGGACTGGATCGTTTGTGATGGTTGTTTCATATCCATTCTTTGTGATTCTTGACTGAATGATTTCAGTATCCGAGTCCAATTGGTTACCGAACTCGAATGTGAATTGAGAATCGAACTGGCTGCCGAGCACGATTCCAGAGTTCTCATTGATGCCGCCCGTGTTGAGCGACGACTCTGGAGTTTGTTCAGTTATGATTTTTTTTTGTCTGTCTAATTTTGAACCCACCATTCACATCCTCAGTCTTGACCAACGGCTGTGGTGGAGATGCATTTTCAATCCCTTCGGCCTGGTCATAACAAGCCTGTTGGTAAACCGTAAGCGAAGGCGGTCAGAACCTACAGTTGCAGCACTCACATCGAGATGTCGGTTGATAACTCTGATCATCATTTCCAGTCTGGCGTCGGCAGGCGCAACTCCCTTCCCGTTAATGAGAGGCGTGTCCGGTAATAAGTGGTGAGTAAGCCCGCTATGCGACAGGATCCCACAATTGAAGCCGTCCCTCTGGTCGGGGACATCGAGCTTGCCCCAGGCAAATACCCGTCCCGTATGATGTGTCGTCCACCACAGTAAGGCCTTCTTCGTCTCTGAATCCGCCGAGTACTTGAACGGATCACCATATAGAATGCGGCTCGACTTGGCGTCCACGACAGCGGCTATCCAGTGGATGCTTCGGAGGTTCCCCATCATCACCAATCTCTCGCGCTCACCGGAACCCAGGACGGCACCATACGCCTTTGCCCTGGGATACTGGTGCGACTTCTTGGGATCATTGTACTTGTCGCGTTCACGCCAAGCACATTTTATGTACTCCATCATCCAGATCTCGCACACCTCATCCTTCAAAGCCCTCCCGCTATTCAAAACATCCACTCGTAGGAGATCCAGCATGTGGCTTTGTTGTACATCGGTAAACCATTCGCGGCTTGCGTAGAGAGTGAGGGACTCGATTGGCTCGCAGTTGGAGAATCCCTGGATTTTTCCTGACCAGTATATGGTCTGTAGAGCATCGGAAACCCTTTCTACCACGGGTGCCGATCCTCCATTTCGCTTGTTAACCCTTGCACGATCCAACAAGCCCTCTTTCGCCCGAGCCCATTTCAACTTCAGCTGCCGGAGGTCCTTTGCGCGTTTCCAATATTCGATAACCCACAGAGGCACAAGTCGCGTACTGCCACCACTCGATAGATGGAGGCAGCATACTGCAGTGGCACACGATGCTGTGAGGTGATTTTTTGCATATTCGTGTAACTCGTCCACCAGTTTGTCCCCAGGGGCAAGGAGGGCACGGATTTCGTCGAGGCGTGTGATTGTCGGAGCACTGGCAACAAAGAAGTCAACAGCACGAGGCGCGCTTCCGCCTTGCTTCACCAGAACTTGTGACCTGGGAAGCTCGAAAGAGGCGAAGTCCCAAACCGAGAGGAGTGGCGATGGGAGGAGATCCGATTCTATGTCTAGGGGGATGGCAATTTTTGACATCCCCGTGTCTTGCTGTCTTGTTTTCTGTACACGCCACGATTTCGGGAGGGTGAAAATTTTCTTGATGATATTGCCATACAAAGCCAAACTCCGGCAATAATTACTGTCCCAGGCGCTTCAATGGCGCTTAGAACATCCAACAAAGTTTAGAACATGTCATGAAAATTACTCTACGAAAGCTCCAGAATTTTGTCCGAATGATATCTTGACCAAGTGAAGCTCTGTCCGAATTTTTGACCCGACTTCACGGCGCCCGCGATCAAAATGTCCGAATTCTGAACCGAGTTCGAGGTCCACAATCCAAAAATTTGTCCGAACTTTTGGGACGAGTTCCCACGGGATAAACACCGGTCCTTCCCTCACCGAGCCCTCGTCGCTTGTAACGCCACGTCACTATCCACCCTGCCCGCCCACGCAACGCACCACTTGCACCAACACCTCGTATTCGCCCTTGCTGTCTCTCTTGCGTCCCCGTCCCTCGAACGCGTCAGGTCGAGATAAACGTACGATCCTACTCTTTCCGTTACCCCATCTCACCGTCCGCTCTCAGTCTCCCTCTTCCCTATTCACGCTACACGCTATCGACGGTCCGAGGATGGAGGGGAGGTGCATGTGACTCGTTCTTGGGACAATGGGTGAGCGTCCTGCTTCCTTCCCCTTCTTTTTTGCGGAGGGCGGGGATGCGCCAAGTGTGGGGAGACCGCACACGGCGCAGTGCCGTCCGTTAGCGGAACTCCTTCTCCCTATACAAAGGGTCCCCACCCCGCCGCTGTCCCTCATCTCGTCTTTAGTCCACATTGCAAGACACGGTCACCGACTCACGCACTTGCAGGTACCACGTCTGTATCGGAGCGCGGTCGCGACGCTCAACACGTCCTCCGTCTCCCTGTTCCTCATCGCTCTGTCTTTGTCCCCCTGCTCCCCTCCTACTCGTTCCTTCCCCCTCCTCCTCCGCTCCTTCATCCTCCCCCACCTCACCTTCTCCCTCCTTCTCCCCCCTCGTCTCTCCCTTCGTTCTTCTCCATCGCTCGCTCACTCTCTCTCTTCACCTTCCTCCCCCACTTCTGTTCTCCGTCTCTCCGTCTCCCCCCTCCGTCTCTCTCCTCCTTCTTCCTCCTTCCCTCTCCTTTCGACGCCTCTTCCTTTCGACATCTCTTCCTCCCCTTCAGACCGACACGCTCCTGCCCCCCGAGTGCCGACGGTCCCATGCTTACCGCGCCATGTGGAGACGAGAGTCGCCACATAGTGACTTGCGAGCTGTCGAAGCTGAAGCTGGGGGCTTGCGGGTGCGACGCGCCGGCGCCTTACGCGTTACGCTAAGGAGGAATGTGTGTTCCGGTGGAGCCGGCGAATGCCGGCGCGCGTACGAGGTAGACGGCACTGCAGCCCGACGATTCGCGAGCGGGCACAGGGAGTCGAGGTGCGACGGCGGCAGCGAAAGCGACGCTGGTGCACGTGCGGCGCGCGCATACGAGGGGCGCGGCGGCACGTGTGTAGACGGTATGACGGTTCCTTTGTACAAATAATATTTTACGCGCGCGCGCAGAGAAATCACCGCGCGCGCGCGCGTCAAGTTGCTACATACGATACACTACTAGTTAACTACTAATTACTTAAGTAATAATCTAACCTCCGAGGCGCAATATTCGATCCACTACAGAGTCACGCGACGCAGGAATAATGTCATCGCGTTCTAGGATGGTTCTGTGCCAAGTCGGCTGCGCTCCAGCACCGGTAGGCACAGTGACTAGAGCGAGCTCAAGGAATTGAGGCTCGCTCGTACAGGTCAGCACCGGCTTCGGCGGGGCGATGACCGAACACGGCAGGACCCGCGCCGGCGGCGGGGAAGACGGATAGGCCATTGGGGTCCGCTGGGGGATGTTGCGGAGCGTCGATTGTTGCTTAGGTCATGCGTCCGTTGGACGGTCTTGGTAGCTTGTGGGCAGTTCAGGGGATCCCGGGCTAAGGGAAACCCGGGAACGCGAAAGTGGGGAGGCGACGAGCGAGGCAATGCGCGGCGACATGGTCGTCGACGGTCGACCGCAGAATTGATGACGTGTCGTGACACGCTTTGGATGCTAACATCCGCAAGCAGTCGGCCAATCTCGGAGGAACTTCCGAGAAAGTGGCAGTGCTCGGCTATCTGTCCGTTCCGCTCTCCCCTTTCTCTCCCCATCTGAATCTCCGACTCTCTGTCCACGTAACTTACTCTTGTTCTCGCCGTTCATTAACTGGCCAGAAAGCTTTGAGAAAGCTCTATGGACATCAAATATCGAACTATCTGCGCCTTCCGCCAGGCCGATTTCGCCGTTTGATCATGAAACGCCGTACATTATCCTCGTGAGTCTCCCTCCACCGTAAGCCCGTTCTTCATCCTGTCGGTCTGCGATGAGGCCACCTTCCCCCGTTTTTGTTACCAGGACTGCTCTTGATTTTCAGAAAGAAGATATGGATGTATTTTAAAACTTTCGGCCACAATTTGGCCACAGGAGCGCAACGGAAATGCGTTGCTTACAACTAGAGCCTATGAGTGTGGTTTTGTAGAGTTCGTACCCAACCCTTTGACTCCAGCATCGATCCGACCCATTACTGCCTGCGCGCGCGCTAAATCACTCGCGCGCGCGCGAAATCTATTTTTGTACAAACGAACCGTCATAGACGGGGGCACGACGCGCGCGCCTGTGGTGGGAAGGCGCTGGCGTGGGTGTCCGGCTGAAGGATACGAGTGGGAACGACGACAGGCAGCAGATGTACACGAGCGGGAACTGCAGGGGAGGTGGCCGAAGCCGCACACGAGAGGGGGGGGCGCGATGCGTGTGCGTGCTGGGCTGAAGAAGGTGCACTGCATGTCTGACTCGGAAAGGCGCTGTGCACGCACCCGAGCTGGAACGGAACGGGGTCGAGGTGGAGACATCGTGGGGCGCGTTCAGACGGGGGAATGGGCGCCAGTAGGATGTGCGCGCCGCCTGTGACCTGAGGCCGGCGCAGTACGGGCTGCACGACGAGGCAGCGGCGCTCAAGACGTGGAATGGGAAAAGGGCATAGCTGAGCATGTTTGTTATAAAAGCTTTTTTCGTCAAAAAATATGAACATTGCATAAGTCAACACACAACTCACCACTGTGCACATTTACCCGTCAACATCCCACTCTTATCGGGTGCACAACAGCGATCCCGTGGTTTAATCACGGCAAGATAAGCCCGGTGGTGTCGTGGGATAGTTAGTTGCAACTCATCAACTCTCATTATTAGTATGGCTAAGAGTCTCAACCTTGGTGAAATGCTATCCGATAATTCACCGGTGATTCCGCAAAAAGAAACCGATGTACCAACACAACGAAAGTGTCAATTTGAGACGACATAATGAAGGATTCGGACCATCAATTCATTCAGGTGAGTAAATAAATTGGAGAGCCGATATCCCCGCCGATTCGCAACAACACTTCAACTTTGATCGCATCAATTCAACCAAACTGTGCGCGGTCAAATCCGTGGATATCCTTCATCAGTGTGTACATTTTAACTGTGCATATACACCAGGGTTGCCTCAAGTGCACTCACAAATGTCCCATATGACCAGTAGAGTGTGCATTGTGCACCGTGCAATGTGCATCCAGTAACGTACATTTTAGCCCTGAGAGTGCACAAAACCAAGCACTTGTGCACATTTCAGTGTCCCCGTGCCTTGCGCAATGTACACAGTCAATTGTACATAATTTTTGACGATAAATACCGTCATAGTTTGTGCATGGTATGTGTGTGTACAGGGACGCAGGGGCGTCGTACGGGAGAAGAGCGGAATCGGCAGGCGGGCTGTCGCTGTCTACTTTCCCGTGAAGGGGAATGTGCATGCGTGCTGAAGCTGTCATCGCGCGGCTGGGGCGGGTGGGGGAGACGAGGAGTGCACGCAACAACTTGGATAGTGCTGCTGTGTAATGAAGGATTGCAATGCGAGGTGCGTCGGCCGCGGAATGTGTCTGCAGTAGGCAGGCCCAGCGCTCAGCCACCTCGCACCCTAACGCCGCATGTTTTTGACACGGCCAAATATGATTCTTACTTGAATGCAGTCCATTTTCTTTGCCTCCACGTGCCGTGATCCTTATGTTGTCCCTTCCCACGTGCGACAGGTAACAGCTTTCCTTCCTACCACGACAATGGACACCCCTGCCGCGACAACGGACACCGAGACCTCTGCAGAATCCCAGGCGGGTTTTGGGGGTAGAGACGAATGGGCTGCCGCTAAGCTCTGGAGTGTTTATATCTCTGAGGCGGAGAAGTACGACAAGACACTCGTGGAAGGATGGAAGTCGGACATGGACGGGCTCCTTATTTTTGTGAGTGTACACACCAGCATGTGAACTTCAGCTCATGGGAACTGCCAGGCCGGCCTCTTTTCAGCAAGCTTGACCGCATTCATTGTGGAGAGTTACAAGACCTTGAGCCCGGACCAAGGAGCAATAACCATCGCGCTTCTAGCACAGATTTCGCGACAGCTAGAGCCACAATCTGATGGATCCTCCGTGTCGGCAGACACTGCATCACTCCCTTTCTCACCCTCCGCCTCCTCCCTCGCGTGTAACATTCTGTGGTTTCTCAGTCTGGGCCTCAGTCTCTCATGCGCGCTGATTGCCACGCTGGTGGAGCAGTGGTCAAGAGACTTCATCCAGCGAGCAGATATGCGGCCCTCTCCCGTCATTCGTGCGCGCATATTCTCGTATCTGTACTTCGGGATCCGGCGATTCGGCATGCACACGATGGTGGAGTTCATACCCCTCCTGTTGCACCTGTCCCTTCTCTTCTTTTTCGCCGGCCTCGTTGCGTTTCTCTATCCTGTCAACATTGTGCTTATGCTTGTGGTGGCCCTGCTTCTCGCCTTAATATGTGTCACATATATCACTCTCACGATATTGCCCATATTCTTCTCTGATTCACCGTATCGGACACCCTTGTCTAATGTGCTGTGGACGTTATTGGTATATCTGCCAAGGAAACAAGGACCTTTGGGGGACAAGGAACAGGCCACTGCAGATGTTCAGACCTGCGGAGCCATGAATAACAGCCCAACGATGGTCGAAGTAATGGTTCGCGATGCGGCTCAGGACTCGGGCGATAGAAACAAGCGCGACAACCGAGCACTTATCTGGACTTTACGGTCCTTATCAGATCACGAAGAGCTTGAACCGTTCGTCGAGGCTCTTCCAGATCTCGTATTGGGCGCGAGTCAGATTCGTACGAAAGACAACATGCTCAACATGCTTCTCGACACCCCCGATCTCCAGTTGATATCACGCATTGAAGATCTACTTCACAGCTGTGAAAGCGGCCTCCTCTCCGTGAATGTCATGAGTCGCCGTCGCATGACATGCATCAAGGCGCTGTGGGCAATCACCTATTTTATTGCTCAAGACGCGTCGTCACGTAATTCCTTCCCCGAGTTCAACCTAGGACTCGTAGTGGCTCACCTCGGCTCCCCTACTGCAACCTCTGCAGACAAGTCATATCTAACCTCGACATACACACTAATTCGATGGATTCGCATGTGGTCCCTCTTGGTGGTCATCCGCGATATCGAATCCAAAACGAGCACTGCTACAGCTGGTACCACAAGTGATGTATGGGTCCTGCTGGGAAGTGTACAACACCGCGCAGACGAACTCGGATTCCACCGGCTAAGTAACATCATCCCAACACATATCCCTGCCGATGCCGCAGTCCATATCCCAAGGCTCATTCAAACTTCACGCGAAGCGCTATCAGTGGAGGACATACACACTAATTCGATGGATTCGCATGTGGTCCCTCTTGGTGGTCATCCGCGATATCGAATCCAAAACGAGCACTGCTACAGCTGGTACCACAAGTGATGTATGGGTCCTGCTGGGAAGTGTACAACACCGCGCAGACGAACTCGGATTCCACCGGCTAAGTAACATCATCCCAACACATATCCCTGCCGATGCCGCAGTCCATATCCCAAGGCTCATTCAAACTTCACGCGAAGCGCTATCAGTGGAGGCTACGGACATCTTCACTGAGTACCTGACCAATGCGGTCGGGATCGATGAGCCGCCCCAAGCATTTGAACGTACTTGTGATTTACTGCAGAGGGTTCAGGCCTCTGTAACCCCCTCGGCGGAAAGAGGCCTCAAGGACACGTTCGCCAAAATCATAGCTACCGTGGGCTGGGATTTTTTGAGGAATGAGGCATTCCATCACATTGATGTGATAGCTGGGTTGACACTGCCCCACATGGATGAACAGGACACCGTCTTCAATAGCAGCTTCACAGAGGCGGTCGTCGCATATCTAGACTCCCGTGTGTGGATGCCCTCGGTTTGCCAGCGGGTAGTGGCATTATGCAATCCGGTTCTCCTCGGGTCTGTGCTGAAAGATTTCCTCGCTCGTGGCCCACGCAACCAAGCTGAAAAAACTGTATTTGTGATATACTAGTTATTGATCCGGGGCCATCCTGAAGATGTCCTTGTTTTCTTCGAAGAGGACATATTGTCCATCATATCCGCTGCGCCTATATTTCCCGTGTCTGTATGTGCCATAGCAGTGGCCAAAGCACATATTCTCCTGCGCTCACAAAAGCTCCCTTTGGACGAACTAGATGCGTTGTTGAGCAGACTGAATATCCCAGAATTTACGTTGGAAAACGACACTAGGTTAGGGCCAGATGGACGACTTAATGCGGCATTCTTCCTCATACTAGTGGAGTTTATAGAACAACATAGCTCCACACTCTCGCTGGACGAGTGGAATATCAACAACACACGCTTCACAGTCGGGTACCTTATCGATTGTTGCCCATCGGATAGCTCACTCTTCAGGCCGGAGTTACAACATCGCCTTGCCAGTTCAATTGAGAGGATGGTCTGCAACACTGCATTACCTGCACTGCATATGAAAATAATTAGGGGAGCTCAAAGTAAAACTTCAACGCCGGACGCTTTTTGCGCTTTTTGCGCTTTTTCGCCAGACGCTTTTTGTCAGGTGATCTGTGCCGTCGGCTGAGAAGTTGTCACATCACACAGATCAACATACTGACAGTCGCCCCGCTCATCGAGGCTCATCGCCGCAACAGTTCGGGATGACGTCGGGAGGCGTCGGGCGTTGTCGCTTTCGACGGCGGGCCTTGATTTCATCGCTCCCAGGCCATCCAAGATTGAAGTATGCAGCAGAGGTTAACCAGGTACAAATTCACGGGCGCAGAGCACCTCAACAACTCCAATTTTGCCTTGAATAAATGTCCACGTCGGCGAAGACGACGAGCAGCGACCGCCGGACATCGTGGGGCAAATGATGTGGCAGTTGATGTGACGAGCTGGAATGAGTGACAAGTCAGCTGATCACCGGCGAAAAAGCGAAAAAGCGAAAAAAGCGTCCGGCGAAGTTTTACTTTGAGCTCCCCTATTGACGCGATCCTCCACTGGTCAGATTGGGGCTCCAATGGGCTTCAACTTGATGATCCCAATGCATGCGCCACACTCTCCGAAGCATTGGCTGTATACGCAAGGACGGTACCGTCCGACGATTCTCGTACGATGGGCCGAATCAACCGTTTTCGTGCTGCACTCGACTCATGTTCGCGAACTACTGAACCCAGACCCAGTGCAAGCACATGGCCTGCAGATCCTACCCCACCAGTTAGCTCCAACACTTCCCAATACGAATCTATTCGGGAATCCGTGGACGACGATTGCTAGTCAGCTTGTACTGCAAATCAGATGTAAAATAAGGCAGAGTAAATGAACACTGGAATAAAATCTGCTCTGATCGAAACCATCCGGGCGAGGGGAGTTGAACCCCAACTGCAATGTCGCAAAAGTCGCTTTTGGCTTATGAGCCAAGATCAGTCCTTTTTGAGTCTTATAGACCAGGCTCAACTCAATCTGTGTGTACGTGAGCAAAATTGGACTTGGAATGCAATCAGAGGCGGGTCCTCTTGGCTTATAAGTGGAAATAAGGGCTTATAAGCAACTATAGGGCCTTATAAGCATGCCCGCTTGCCTATAGACTTCAGAAAGGACCTATCTTGGCTTATAACTCAAAACGGACTTTTGCGACAAAGCGATCAATGTATTTCCCTCAGTTGATAACTCTTGCCGTGTTCCGTACACCACACCCGTTGTAAGCTGCAGTCCTCTACCTAAAGGTTCCGACTCCATCTAGAGCATTGAGCTTGGATTTCTTTTCCAGAGCTGAGTGGTACACCCCCGGTGGTTTTTGTTCGTGGTTCCGTCGATCAGTGGGAGTGGCTGGAAAGGAAATCTGTATGCAGAGAAGGCCTGAGGGGGTTGAGATGTGGCCAGGGACGCTGGAAATTAGGGAAGGTGAGGAAACAACAAAATCTCATCGAATCTCCCACAAATTTGGAGACAGGGAGTCCAACCCCAATCTACCAGTTGCATGCGACCATCGAGAAAGCATAGCTGCAGTACAACAATGCCCCATTCACAGAGCAGTGAGCTGTCTATGTGGTGGTTGAACACGCCAAGGAAGGAACACATGATCATGAACGTAAAAACTTCCCGTTCGAACTTAGCCTGATCTGCTAGTGCAGCGTTCTCGGGACGATGATGATGTACGAGGACCTACAGTAAATAAGCCAGAAAGTGTAAAAAGAAAAGCAGAAAAACCCGTCCATGGTCAACGCATTCGGGCTCGGGGAATCGAACCCCAACTGCGAGCTGATAACCAATTCATCGGATAAGAATTTTCAGTGTGTTCCGTACACCACGCCCGTTGTCGTTAGCCTATATCTGGCTGCAGGTTGGGAATTGAAATGGAAGCCTTGGCTCTGTCCGGGAGGTGAGTCGTAGTTATAAAGGATGGCTTCTGTGGGATGCCTGCGAGAGGCGGATGAACAAAGGGATGCACGAATCCGTAAATAAAACTAGTACGCACCGCGCGAGACGGACGCTGGAAGGTGAGGGAGACAAAAAGATCACCTTTCTACACGAATTCGGACACAGGAGTCGAACCCCGAGCTACAGTCCCAGCCAGCTGCATCCCTGACATTTAACTTGCAGCGCTGGGCGCGTGGTACACCACGTCCGATTTACCTGGCTGTCTTTAAGCTGGGGTTAAGCTGCGGCAGTGACTAGACTTATCGGCGATATAAGCTCATCTTTGCAGCTTTGGCCTTTCTTTTTTTTTTCTTTTTTTTTTTTTTTGGTTGAGCGTTAATAGTCTTCGGACGGCGACATATGGTTAGCGTTTGAACGCGTCGTCATCGTGGACCCGCTAGTGTATTTCCGAGGGAAAGTTCAATAAAACCTCAGATTTTGGTTACCGCGAGGAAATGCATTTATGCACTGAGTGTGGGACTCGCGAGCCTGCAGGACGTCTTGTGGCTCGTCCCCATACTTACCTGCCACGTCTTCCTCTATCGCTCCTTCCGTCTTTCTGCAATGGCCCAATACCCACTAAAACCCCGTGTTGTTTTGGCCAGTCTGGCTGTAGGTACGATTCATCTTTGAGTGTACCAGTCCATGTTCGGATGACCTTCGAATATAGAATTGCCTTCTTTTTATATTTCGGATTGGTCATGCTTCGTAAGCAGAGACTTGTATATTCCTCGCACGATGCATTGCGGCACGAGGACGTACAGAAAGTCCGAGGAGATCACCGGTGTAAAAACAAGATGAAAAAAATGTGTGTTCCTTCCTAATGTATTCGGGCGAGGGGAGTCGAACCCCAACTGCGAGCGATCAAACCATGATCAAAACAGTCAAGGATTTTCGCTGTGTTCCGTACACCTAGTGTTGCCGCCGGCTGGCTACGGCTGGCTCGGTTCGGCTAAGCCGAGCGAGCCGTTGAGGCCTGGCGACCGTGGACTCCAAAGTGAAGGTTTCCGATGCAAGAGGCCTTATTTGGGTCTCTGAAGTCGCAAGTTTTGATAGTGGATTGGTGCTAATTCTTGCTCAAATCAATCGGCTCGGAACCGGCTAGCCGCCGGAAGCCGAGCCGCGGCAACACTACGTACACCACGCCCGTTGGTGATTTAGGTATCTGAATCGTATCTGGCTGAACCTGTGCGTGGAAATCAAGGCGATCTGTGCCATGGAGTCACAGCGAGAACAGTACTTACAACAGGTGTGATGCACCTCGGTGAGTGCGGGTTTGAGGCTGGTTGTTGCCAACTTGCTGGGTCCCGCCCCCAAAAAGGGCATGGAGTTGGGGCATCAGGACACTAGGAGTCGAACCGTGACGTGCAGGTGCTGGCTGCAACAGGATATTTCCAAACTCTGACGTAGATATAGCCACCGTGCGCCGTGCGCCACGTCCCGCATATTGCCTGGATAAAGACTAAAGACTGTAAACGTTCGGTACAGCATGAAGAGGTAGCAGAGAAAAACAAGGGAAAGGCAGACTAACGAAACGTTCGGCAGCAAGTGAAGCCAACGCGTCTGAAGATGCAGCGGTTAAAGAGGGTGAAAGACCTGGAAGCAAGGAAGCCCTTTGATACAAAAGGATAGAGGGCGCCAAAAAACCCATTTTTCGCCCCGTATCTGGACGCGGGGAGTCGAACCCCGGGATTGCAAGCAGAAACATCGCTGCAAGCAAGCTGCAAGTGTGCCATTTTTGATACACCACGTTCAAGACTGCCGGTTATATATTGCGCGGGTAACAAAACGAGTCGTCAATCGATGCCAGGATAAAATCTAGTCGAAAATGGACACGATGCCTGTGGATGAGGTGGTCCAACGTCGTCGGGGTTGGAGAGAGGAAGTCATTTGAGGCTGTGCGTCACGGGCCGGATACGGACCGCTTCCTTTTCGCGACCTTGACGCCTTGACACTTGTGGACGCCCCAAAATTGCGAATGCCTTGCCCAGTGTCCACATGGCGCGCTGTGCAGTATATGCGCCATGTGGACCCCCGAAGATTTTTTTTCGGTCTGGAGAGTGGCCACTCAATGCGACGATACATGCCCGACAAATCTGGCTCCTTATTCCGCGGCCGCTACATCTGGAAAAAAACCGGAGGCTATGGAGATATATGTAGCCCACATAGTTCTGATAGCACCGTAGCTTGTCCCCTGTTATATAGCAGGCTGTAGCTCAGTGTTCAAATATGTTGACCTCCATAGCTGCTATAGCTACGCCCCAAGTCAATATAGTGCCGTAGCATCGTAGCTTTGTATCCTACATATCCGTATGTAGAAATACATACTACATAGTACTTTCGTTCTCCAGACAATGCACATAATATCATTCATGACTAAGTACAAACAAGGTACGATTTCTGCTCTCCTCGGCGCGGGATTAAAAGCACGTCTTCCGCCTCCGCCTCGAAGAGCAAGGAGCGCGAGAGCCTCGCCATCCCCAACACGGACGAGGACACCACGCCTGTTGCGGAGGCGACCATCCGGAGGCATGGACGCGGGCAACATCGGCATATTCCAAGGCAACGAGGCGTGCTGGAAGGTTGTCAAAGCGGGTCGGTGACATCAGACATTGGTGTACAGTGGGAGGCGTACCTTCGTCACAATTCAGTGTCCCACCAATGTCGGAAGCGCAAAGGGAAAACATGCTGCATGAAATGAGCCACAGAGAAAGCATGCAAAAGGGAGAGCGGAAGGCGTACAACATTAATGAGTACCGCCGCACACGACTAATGTAGCCAGCGGTGGCGGGGAGTCGAGACTAGGGAGGGAGGAGGAAGGAGGAGAGAGAAGCCATCTTTGAGTTTGAAGGTCAAGAGCAGATTCTTGCGGCACGGGAAAAGCAAGGTGTCCTTGAGATTCTTGAAGCGTCTTGAATTCTTGAAGCGTCGCATGGAAAGGAAGCCGAGAAGATCTTGAGGAAGGGACAAGGGAGGGACACAACTACAGGAGTCTTGAGATGGATGCCTTGAAGGGGAGGCAAGCCAGACCTGACGGGGGCAGACGCAGCGACAGACGACGGGCAAAAGTGGGAGAAAGTGGGAAGATGGGAGGAAGAAGAGAGAGGCAACGAACCATTTGATCGCGTTGCCAGATCACGCCTTTTCTGTTGACGTGCCGGATCATGATCCGGGCGGAGTCTGAATGACTTGCATGAAATTTCACTCGAATTCCCACCAAGTCCCACTCCCAAGTCCCACTCTCTGCCTTGTCCTCTGCCACTGCGCCGACAGCTCCTCGTTCAAGTTGTGTCTCCGCCTGGGTGACCCTTCCGTTTCGGAATCGAAAGTCGAAACCGACCAATTTTTGGGACCTCGTGGAGCCTCGTGGATGACAGCCAATGGGCAATGAAGTTCAATTGGCAACTCTTCGAAGTTCGGTGCCACCACTACCACAGGAGAAACAAAGTCGGAAAATCCAGTAACGACCAGCATAGTAGCCGCACTAAACAATGTAGTGCACTGTAGTGACCGCCCACAGCTGTATCGTGCTACGTAGTTTGCGCATGGAGCTATGTTGGCTATGGGGCGCTATAGAACAACCGCACAAGCTATGGCAGCTATTGCAGCTATGTCTTGCTATGTAATTAGCAGGGCAACTATGGCTGTGGGAGCTTTTCCTGATGTACGCTCGATTTCGGGTGACGCCTTGCGCGGCGCCACTTTTCCGGCCTTCTTCCTGACGCTCTGCCTTCAAATGGTGCGTTGCCAGTCAGTCGTTGTGAATCGTTCTCATTCCATTTCAGTCGTCGTGCAATGACTGAAGCCGTCTCACCTCTCGACGCTCAAGCTTCTGACATCGTCACCTCGGCTTCAAGACTTTGAGGACTCACAATTTCCGCCTTTGGTGCGCACCAAACGTACTTCTCTTGCCACCCATATCTCACCGTGTGTGCAGGACAAGTGCATGATCTCCTCTCATTCATTCGCGCTGGCGATGGCCCACGGATGGAGGAGACGGTTGGCGACTTGGGTGGGTGTCGGCGGACACCGGCCGGGACGTGCTAAGTGTTGTGCCCGGGTGCGCGCGGAGACGCGTGCACTCTGTTTGCGCCGTGCGGGACTCCGTCTCCCACACCCATCCCCTCCGCCCGCAATACAACAAAGACTCGAGGTCTGCTCTCATTCATCTTTGTGGCATGACACGGGCGCTGAGCGCTGATCCGCGCACTTACAGGCAACCTGTCTGCCTCGCACCGCCCTCGCGAAAGTCAAAGCCGACACCTTCACTATGGTCCCTATGCATCCGCCTGCCTTCGCTCCCCTTCTACTTCCCCGCTGTATTCTCGTCCGTTCCCCTCTGTTTTGTTCCCCCTTCTCATCCCTCCTTCCCTTCTCATCTTACCCTTCCCTCGTCTCAATCTTTCCTCCCCTCTACTTCGCTTCTCCTCCTTGCCCCCTTTCCTGACTCTCCCTTGTCTCGTTCTTTCCACCTCTGCTCCCTCTCCACCCCGTCCTCCCCCTCGTCCTTCTCCGTCTTCCTTCGTCTCCCCCCGTCCTTCTTGCCGTCCCCCTCTTCCCCCTCGTTCTTATCCCTCCTCCCCTCCTCGTCTCCCCTCTCCTCCTCCCCTCCCCCTCATCCTATCTCTCCCTTGTCTCATTTTTCATCCACCCTTCCACCCGCTTCACCGGGGGGGAGGGTGCGGTGGTGTGTGCGCAGACGGGGAGTGCGATGCGCGTGCGGTGGGGTTTCGCAGGGGGATGTCACACGGTGAGGGGGAATGGCGCGGTGAGGGGGAATGGCGCGCGCGCAGGCGGGGCTGCGTGCGGAGCGGTTTTGTGCGGAGCGGTGCTGCGCGTGAAGGGGAATAGCGCTGCGCGAGTGTGGGTCGTGGACGAGGAACGGTGCGTTTTAGGATGTACTCGCGCGCGCGAGTACGCGGGAGGAGTGCGAGCTGTGTACTAGCAGCTGGGCAGCCTGCGGCGCTGGAGTCCATATTGGCGGGATTGGGAATCGTATGCGATGCCGAATGCGCGATTGGGTCACGCTTGCGCGTGCGGGACTCTGTGGGGAAGCTAGCAGCGCTGCAAGTCAGTACACGAGTCCGAAAGGCGGGGGGTGCACGTATGCCCTGCGACGCCCGACGCGCGGGATGGCATGGGGGCGCGGCGCGTGCGTTTGGGTTACGCTTCCGCCTTTTTGTCGGGGAGCGGGGAGCTACGGCGTCGCTGCAGAGCGGAACGGGGAGCGGCGGTGACCTTGTTGTGTGTGGACCGGCGCGAGCGGTGCAGAAGATGCGCATGCGTGCGGTGTGGAGGACGCACAAGGCACACAGAAAGGAGTGGCGGGGTGCGTTCCGTGGCAAGAGGATGGGGCAGGCTGGACCACCCACGACGGGCGCCATGCGGATGTATGGGTTACGCGGCTCGCTGTGCGGCTGATTCGCGCAGCTCCGGCGAAGTGAAGCCTCACGAGGAGGCAGCGGAGGTAGGGGCGGCAGCTCGCATCCTCCGCGCGACGTCGAGTACGAAGGCGTATCGCCTTGGTTCATGTACTTACGCACACAAAAATGCACTCAAAAATCCCTTCCCTCGAGACTCGAATATATTGAATCTTCAAGCTGCTCTATGCATTATAACTCGACGCTCTCTGTCGACTCGGTAGCGGAGGGTCCGCATCCACTCTGGCTTTGGAACACCATCACCATGATGTGGTAGCTGCCTGTTCGACTCGGGCGCGAGTCATAGTTGTGATCGCGCCTCTTTTTGGGAAGCCTGCCAGGCCTGGAGAGGCCAGATGAATTCTCCTACTTGTTCCGCCTTTCTTCCTTGTCAATGCCTGTCCCTCTACCCATGATCAATTCAACGTTTTTCTTCGGTTGACTCCCGACCAAGCCAAGACCAAGCCTGGATTCTCTCTGAGACCTGCGTTACGCCACGCACGGACTCGGACGATCCGCATCCACACAACATTAAGATATGATCCTATTGCTCAAGGACAAGTGAAGTCTAATCATGAAGTCCTTCACTCACTTCGACTCGATACTTTAATCTTTGATCTGGTTTGTCCAACGCAACTTGGTGCTCTCTATCGACTCGGTAGCGGATAGTCCGCATCCACACAATATAGGGTAGAATTCTTTTGGGCCGTATTGGGTTTGCCTGTTCGATTCAGGCCCGAGTCATGACAGTGGCGTTGTAAAGAACTTGTTTTTTGTTTTTGTTTTTCTCAAGAAATTGTGCATTGCCTTTTTCTCCAGTGAAGTCCCTTCACTCGCTGTGACTCGAGACTTTAACCATCAGGCGAGTTTATCCAGCATGACCTCGAGGCTCTCTGTCGACTCGGTAGCGGAAGGTCCGCATCCACACAACCTTTGGCGTGTGCAACCGCGGTAATCTGTGGAAGCTGCCTGTTCGACTCAGGCCCGAGTCGTGGTCCAATTTTCCGTCGTCTTTTTCTCTCCGCCACATGGATATTTCTCAAATGAAGCCCCTCCATTCGTTCAGACCTAGCAATTGGAAATTTTGACGCTGGTTTATCCACCGTGACTTGATGCTGTCTGTCGACTTGGTAGCGGCGGGTCCGCGTCCACACGAACTTAAGGCGTGCAACCGTGGTAATCTGTGGAAGCCTCTGAGTCTCTCTTGACATCAGATCAAGGCTGCTTCACTTGCGAGCGCGCTGGAGACAAGACATTATTCCCATACGCGTGGTTGAGGGATAGAGCGAGCTGCTTGTTTTGGGCAAGAGGGAGCGCGGACTTGCTAAATTTTCGGGAAGCATTCAACCGTCGAATAATTATATAAGTTCCTTCTGCGTTCACTGGGAAAAAAAAACAGTCATTCGTCCACCTCAATCCATTCAGGCGCGGGGAGTCGAACCCCAACTGCGAGGTATCGTGCGGAGTAACTAACATATCGTAACAATTCTCAGAAAAAAGTTGTGCTCACATCAACCATTCGGGCGCGGGGAGTCGAACCCCAACTGCAAGTTAGTTATCCCAAGACCAACTAAGACTCCTCGCGTGTTCCGTACACCACGCTCGTTGTTGGGGTAGTAAGCGTACCTAGCTGCATGCGAGTACTAGTGAGCGTTGAAGCCACAGATCTGGCACCGAGGTGTATATGCGGTGCCAGTTGAATATGGTAAGTAGGAAGGCAAGAAGATATCAACTCAACTTTGTTTTCGAACTTCCTTGATCAATGTTTCCGAGGTCACCTAAAAGCCAGCGTGGAAAAAAGAACGAAAAAAGAAAAACAATCCTCAGTCCACAACAAGCCATTCGGGCGCGGGGAGTCGAACCCCCAACTGCAACCTATCACGAATGAAGCATCTCAAAGCAAGAATGCTCGTTGTGTTTCGTACACCACGCCCGTTGTTTTTAGCCTATATCTGGACGCATGGGAGTCGATGTTGAAGGCAGGGATCTGGCAGATCTAGAGGGACGGTGCGCTTATGACGGCCCCGCCAAGAAGAAAAAGAATGGACAATGAACATATCCTAGTCGGACACAAGGAGTCGAACCTCGATGTGCGATCTGCAAATTTAAACTGGGCACTGAGCAGATTTGAGGGTGAGAACGATTGCTGTGCATTGCGTCCCGTATATTACCCGGTGAAGACTCCAGACTGTGTACAAGAGGGCACCGCAGGACAAAGAAGGGTTTGAAGGGCAAGAAAGATCAAGTTGAAGTCGCCCAAGGTTTCCGACGTGTGTGCGTCCCAGATGACGGATGACCGAAACACGTACGAAGAAAGCAAGGAGCTCTTCCGTAGGAAAAGGATACTGAGGGGAGGGAAAAGGACAATCCTTGGCGACCATTTGGACGCGGGGAGTCGAACCCCGGATTGCGAGCAGATTATTATTAAGCACGCCAGGTGTGCCAGGTGCACCACGTCCAAGACTCCCATTGATTGTTTGAGCGGGCCAAGATAGAGTGATCAAGTGGTTTCCCAGAGGAGAGATACAGTCGAAAGCAACGAACGGAGTTGGAGGTTGTGGTGGTTGAAGAGAAAGTCGTTTCAGGCTGTGCATCGCGGGCCGGAAGCCGAACGCCAGCTTTTCACCATCCTTCACCAACACCTTGCCCACTTGCCTGACGATGCCTTAGCACACTTGTCGTTGACCGAAGGCTTTGGGTCCAACCATCGATGACTCTCGCGCCAGCCAGGAGCATTTGACGCGCTGCGCAGTACTACGTCGACAACACCGCGGGCCCGACACCCACACACAAGATGTCTGGAGGCATGGACGACAAGCTCAAGCATTGGGTAGTAACTGGGGACAAGCTGTCGACGCCGCTTGGACGCACGCCTGGTGGGAGGTACGCTGAAGTGTATGTTGCCATTGCCACGCGGTGCGTTTTCCAAGATTCCATGCATCTATCAGGAGAATCCCGACTGCGCTGAGGCTCGAGCAGTGGCCAGAAATCATAAACGACGTCTACCGATGCGATGAATCCTGGCAGGACGACAACTCGCGAGCTCGCAGTGTGACCTCCATCTCAGTGTCCGCTCTCAATTCTCCACTTCCTCTTGGCTAGCCGCGCAACGGCAGGAAGAAAAGAAGAAGACACATGTATCGTATCGTGTTGGAGCGTGCGATGTGTGTCTTTCCCCTTTGCCTTTTTCTTTGCGGAGCGCAGGGACGCGGCGGCGGGGTTGCTCGGCAGAGATGGAAGTACACGTCCAGGTACCAGGTGCATGCCCGGCACGTGCCCCTGGGCCAACTCATCTCCCGTGTTCTCTTCCCCTTCCTCTTTGCATGCTATACCACGGTGCTGACCCACTTACAGGCAGCAAATACTAAAAGAACAAAGACGACGCCCTTCATACCCTCGTACCCGTCTTACTTTTGGTCTATCCCTCGCCCCTCTACCCCTCTTCTGACCTCGAAGGGGGTCGCAAGGCGTGTGCACGTGGAGGTGGAGACACGACATCGACCGTGCCCGCGACTGACGGGTGCATGCGTGCGTGGGGCGGCGGGGCTCCACGGGGGAGCCAGCTGGCAGCTGTAGTGGCGCTGGAGTCCGTGCGCGCGACCGGGGATGGTGACTGTGTGTGCGCACGCGTGCAGCGGACCTCGATGGTACGATGGAGCCGCAGGACTAGAGTCCATACGGCAAGGGGCGTGATTGGGGACGATGCCGAGTGCCGCGAGTGCGAGCGGGAACGACACGGGGCGGATGCGAGTCCTCTCTCGTCCTCGTTCTTCTCATCTGCACTCCCTCTCCCCCTTGGTTCTCCTTCAATCTCCCCTCGTCTCACTTCGCCCTTCTGCCCCCTCCCCCTGGCCACTCCATTCTATCTTTTCTCTACTCTGAGAGCAGCGCTCTCCACTCACTCATTTCCTCCTTCCCCTCCTCCCTCCTCGTCGCTTCCTCGTCTCGCTCATTCCCCTCCGTCTTCTGCTGCCAGCCCTTCCCCTTCCCCACTCATTTTCCACCCCGTTCCATTTGCTCTCCGCTGTCCGCCGGGATGCCTTATCCCAAAGTGTGCGCGGGGTGGGGGAACCATGCGCGTGCGCGTGCGTGTGCGTGTGCGCGATGGGGTGAGCGGCGATGGGGAGATGCGCGCCTGCACGTGCGGGACCCGCGTGATAGCGATGGGGGGGATATGTGCTGCGCTTCGGGCGGCGGCGGTGCCGGTGTCCGTGCTTGAGGGCGGCGGCGGCAGCGTGCACGCAGCAGTCCGAATGCGATTGGGGCGGCGCAGTCCGTATGCGATCGGGGAGGATGTGCATGCTTCCGATGGGGGGAATATGTGCTGTGCTTCGGGCGGCGTGCACGGGGAGCTACAGTCCGTGCGCAATCGGGGATGGTGCGCGTACATGTGCCAGCGGTGGAGAGGGGGTGAAAGAGCACGTACACGTGCTGTCGGCGCTGTGAGCGGCGCAGTCTGTACGTGAGCGGGAGACGTGTGTGCGGAAGGCGTGGAAGTTGTGATTGCAGTGGGGAGGAATTGGGATCCCTGCGTGCGGTATGCGTCCGGCGAGGAGGGGGGAAAGGGTGCAGGAGGTGCACGGTGGAATGGCACGGGGAGCGGCGAGCGGTGGCAGCGGCGTGTGCGACACGGTGTGCTCCTGAGGGAACCGTGACTGGCGCGATAGGGGAGGGCACTCAAGGAGCCTGTGCCAGCGGCGTACTGGCATCTGCTGGTGGCGCGAGCTGGAGTGCCAAGGGGAGGTGCGGCGGCGTGTGTGGGGACAGCTGTGCAGTTGTGCAGCGGCTGTCGCAACTGGCTCGGGATGGCACATCACTGCGTGCGCTAGTGGCGGAGCCCGGACGGCGCTGAGCACGCAGCGGAGTGCGGATGCCTTGACAGCCTGGACTGGGGGTGCGAACTCGGGGAGCTGCACTGTCTGGCCGATTCGGAAATGTACGGAGAAGGCGACACGGGTTGGGATATCACCTCCCTCGATTCCATGTAACTTCTCTTCGCTCCTTCTGATACAAGACTTGCAATCTCAAATTTCCAAGCTGGTCTATTGAATGCAACTGAATGCTCCTTGTCGACTCGGTAGCGGAGGGTCCGCATCCACCCAAGCTTGGCCATGTGTTCCTCCCATCATGCTGTGGAAGCTGCCTGTTCGACTCAGGCCCGAGACAATGTGGTGACTCAAGATCTTTCCTTTTTGGAAGCCTGTGGTGTGCTGGAATGCTCAAGCAACTGTACTTGTGTAGTGGCTTGTAGCGTCCCTTTCTTGTTTGTCCTCGAAGAGTTCGCGGCAAGAGAGCGCTCCCACTGTTGTGTCATTATTGGGATTATATCATTGATATGTCCAAGTATGCATCCAGGTGAGGAGATACTTGCATCTGCGGTGATAGTGACACAGATTCTGCTTTCTTGTGCGCACTTGTTGGTAGGGAGGAGCAAGAGTGGATAATGGAGAATGGAGGTAGATCAACCATATAATTCACCAGCGACAAAGGTTACTCTCTATTCAACTTGTTTGTCGCCTTCAGGACAGAAGGCGTAGATCAGGACAGAAGGCGTAGAGGAGCTTACCAGGAAGTTCATCCAATCTTCCTAGGTCCAGGTAAATCTCCAGGACTTTGGCAGCAACCAAAAGTTCAGTATATGATATCTGGTTTCATTTTGATTCCCTCTAGTACCCATCTCTGTGCACTGTTCAAGCTCCGTATCTATAGGAAAACTGGTTCCAAATTCAGCCATATCAGTGTTGCGGAGAGGCACCTTTAAATACACCAAAGATTATCTCCCGCGTCGCTGATGATTGTAGCTACATTGAATGCACAGAGTGTGAATAGACATGGACACTGTTAGATCAAAAGATGAACTGCAGCCAATGAACGTGAAACTTCCCATGAGGGGAGGGCATAAATGGCGAGTCCTCCCTCTCCGACGGAAGCACCCCCTCCCATCATTATGCCGCCACAACCCTCCCTCACACAGATTCGTTTGAATAACATTACCAAATGCCTCAATATCACTGTGAGCTCCGTGGAAGTCCTTTCGAGTGGATTGAGGGAATCATCCCTTGAGGCTATCTCCTACACCACACGATCTCTCGTGAAAACCATCGAGGTATTTTCTTGCTGCTGGTCATCTATACCCGAATCTCAGTCACTGTCGCAGATCATCAAACAGAACAAAGAGACATGTATCCAATTGCTCCAGCAGACACATGAATTGTTGAATGCAATCCTTGTCACCTATGTCAAGTCCAACACTGGGGCAGACCTGCCGCCCGGTGTGTTGGGTCAGATGGCAAAATTTACAGAGTACTTGACCTGTCATCATTGCTACCGTCACCTACTTACTTATTCCCCATTCTCAGAACACTCCACAAGGTTCACACCTTTATTGAGGCCCAGCAAAAAGGCAGCAAAATCAGGAAGCTGTTCCGCCAGGGCGAGCTTGGTACTCTGCTCAGAGGTTGTAAAGAGGGACTACAACAAGGACTTGATTTGTTCCAGGTCAGTCAACCAGATAGTATAATTCAACACAGTCATTGATATAAGACAGTCAGATCAACATTGGAAAAATCACAAAGGATATCGAAGACATGCAAGAAAAGTCTGAAAAAAGACATCAAGAGGTGCTGTGCCTCATTGAAGTACTCTCTGATGCTAGTTCCGATGCAAACTCAACTGTGAGTTTATTGTTCTATTAGGGAAATTTACAATAACCTGATTACAGATAAACACAGTGTATTCTGGCTCTCACACTAGGTATGTATTGCTGCTGTTCATGTTTAAATTAGGTTCTTATATTTGCTCGAAGCTCCACCTTGTTCACCATGCTACCATCGGAGCCCAAAATCTTCCATGGCCGCAACTCAGAAATTGTTGCAATTCTTCAACTATTCTGCGAGGGAGTTCCCAGGATAGCCATTCTAGGTGCCGGTGGAATGGGAAAAACGACTGTAGCAAGAGTGGTTTTGCATCACATACAAATTGACACAAGATATGAGCAGCATCGGTACTTTGTGGCTTGTGAGGCTGCCACCACCAAAGTAGAACTGGCTGCACTGGTTGGGGCTCATTTGGGGCTCAAGCCGGAGAGAGACCTGGCTCGAGCCATTGTTTGGCACCTCTTCAGCAGCCCTCCAAGTCTCCTTGTCTTGGACAATCTGGAGACGGTTTGGGAGCCATTGGAGTCTCGTAAAGAGGTTGAAGAGTTCTTGTCACTGCTCACAGATGTGAAGCATCTTGCATTGATGGTGGGTGCAGATGGTCTGTCCTTAGTTTTAGTTTTACATTACTTACTAGTCTGATAGGTCATGATGCGTGGAACCCAGCGGCCTGCCAAGGTGGCTTGGTCACATCCTTTTTTACCCCCCTTGAATCCCTTGGGGCAAGATGGTTGAAGATGCAGCACATCAGACCTTCATTGACATTGCGGATATTGGACACAACCCAGAGGACATTGACAAAGTCCTGGCTTTGACAGACAATATGCCACTTGCAATGATCAATCAGCCTTCTCGCCCATAACCGAGATCTCCAGAAACCTTGATCTTCATTGATAAGAGGCTGCCGCTGATGTGATCGCTGCTCAGCCACAGAAACAGATACTTGAATAAGTTGAGGATGATAATTGTTGCATCCCTGGAGGACAGAAAGAAAATCAGAAGTGATTTTGTATCATTCAATAAGATCCTCAAATTATACGTAGAATTTACGAGCACGGCTTGGCTGTGTAGCAAAAAGATTAGGATAGCTAGCGGAGTTTGAGGATAGCTCGCGGAGTTCGAAAATTGATCGTCTGCAGCCCGATTGCCATCAATCCATCACTATCGTTGCTTTTGCTCGAGATACTCGTGTTGCACGGTCTTTGTTGGTATCGTTGGTTTCATTTCATCCTTCAAAGGATGCAGACTTACCTGACAGCTCAGCCAAATTATAGAAACCACAAGATCGTCGACTTTTGTGTGACAACTCAAGGAATTGCCAATCATAGGTATCCTCCATCTCGCACAGTGGTAATGGTGAGCAAATGCTTTAAATCTTGTGGAATGGTATGTGATTTACAGCGCATAGAATTGAGCAGCTTCTTGCTGTATTCCACAAATCACCTTCAAACTTGCTGTTTCAGTATCTTTGGTACCAATGAAATCAATGGTTTGCATGCTAGAGGACGGATGAATGAGTTATTGAAAGACAGAAAACTCAGTAGCTTATTGTCTGCTGCTCTGCGGCATGTTTACCGACACTTGAACTTCAGGTACCAAAAAGAGATGCGCCGCCTAGCTTCGAACTCGGGACCCTTTGGATTGATGTGCCGCGATGCTGATACATTCAAACTCCGCAAGGTATCCGTCGAGCTATCGCCCACTGCCATCAGTATCGGGCCGGAAATCCGGCGAATTTGATCATCGATACAAAGATGAGGTGGCGCCCAAGTGGCGCCGAGCTTGCGGTGCGTCGCAGCCTCAGGTAGCACACACACGCAAGTCCAATTGAGCATGCACCGATTTTGTTCTCATCGCCGTCCCCACCGAAGAGTACTTAAATGAGGACCCAAAGAACATCAACGGTGCAAAAAGAAACTGACTCAAGGTCATACGGTATCCGGAGGGAGTCGAACCCCAACCGCAAGCTCTCAGTTGTTGCTCGACGTCACAAAGAACTCCGCTCGTACACCACACCCGTGGTTAACCCGAAGCACTTTCTCACCGAGCTTGCGGCTTGACTGCAAAGCCTTAGGCTTGGATCTTTTCCAGAGGTGAGTTACTACGCCCAGTGGTTTTTTGTACGCGCTTCTCGCGAGTAGCTGGAAACTTTGAAATTGTACAGAAGGCCTGGGCCCTGAGACAAATCGAGGGATGCTGAGGAAGGCTAGAAGAAGACGAGGGAAGTTGAGAAAAGAAATAAAAAATCGGAGCCATAGCATTTGGACACAGGGAGTCGAACCCTCATTTAAAAGCTGCATGCAACCATTGCGAATGCGTACGTGCAGTACATACTATATCCGATTCACTTAACTGTATACGGGGTGGCTAAACAACGTCAAGATGGAACACATGAATGAGTGTGAAAAAATATCTTTCGAACTTGCGCTGATCCGCCAGAGCAGTGTTCCCGGCGTAATGTACTGGTGCACATCAGTAAAACTGCAAGTGCTTTTTGCCCGCTTACCGCAGCTTTTTTGGTCTTTTGGCTTTTGGACGTCTTTTGGCCGTCTTTCGGGGTAGCTTTTCTTGGCTTCAAACGGCTTACCGCTTTTCTGCGCTTTTGTATCTTTATGCTCGAAACTTGGATGTGATTTCGGACTTGTGACGCTCTTGAATGACACACACCGCGGACAACCCGGCTTAGAAAAGACGAAAAAGCGGCCAAAAGACGGACTTGTAAAGTTGCTGATGCAGACAATATTTCCCGCGCGATGCATGAGGACCTGAATAATCATAAGCCAAAGTGTATCAGGAGTGCCAAAAAGAAATTGACTCAAGGTCATCTGGTATCCGGGCACGGGGAGTCGAACCCCAACTGCGAGCTGTTAATCCATTATTCTCTTTGACGGTAAAGAATGGCCGCTGTGTTCCGTACACCACGCCTGTTCTTAATGGATGAGGATGATTACGATACCGTGTATCTGGTGGAAATTACATAAATTGCGAGTCGAAGTTGAGATACAGGTATGTGCTTGCGACGGGTGGATATGGATTTATGTGCATCTTCGTGAGTGGGAGCGAGCAGTAAAATGGAATGGAAACTGTTGAAGGTCGGTTGTCACTGGGTCCCGCCAAGAAAAAGATCAGAGCCTTGATCACCATTCGGACACGAGGAGTCGAACCTCGTCGACCAGATTCCCAATTTTTTGAACCACTGACAGATATGATCGCCCTGCCAGTGCCGTGCACCACCGTCCCGCATATTTCCTGGGTAAAGAGGGAAGCGTGTGACTCGGAGTTTGGGTATAGCAGTGGCAGTCACTGCGAAGAAGAAGAGAAGAAGAAGAGAAACAGGAATTAGAATAAAGAAAGACGAACTAAACGTTCCGCTGCGTGAGCACCTGCATAACTTGAAGCCAGAGCAAATGAACGACGCGCAAAAAAGAAAAGAAAAAGAAACCCATAGATTTAGAAACCTATTCGGGCGCGGGGAGTCGAACCCCGGTGCCCAACTGCGAGCTATCGCGAATAACTTTACAACGTAAGAATACTCGCTGTGTTCCGTACACCACGCCCGTTGTTGGGGTAGTACGCATACCTGGCTCCATGCGAGTGGACGTTAAAGCTGTGGATCTGGCAGAGGGAGGAGTACTATGCACTTTTTATGAGGTGTAGATTCTGCAGAGTCCCGCCAAGAAAAAGAGGTGGAAAATGGACTTGTAGGGGGACACGAGGAGTCGAACCTCGATGTGCGATTTGAGAGGAGAAATGATCGCTGTGCACCACGTCCCGTATATTGCTCCGTGAAGATTCGAGACTGTGTAAAAGATTCTAAGAAGGCACCGCAGTGCACAGGGAGGACAGCGAAGGGCACCAGGTTGAAGCGGTAGTCGTAGCCAAAGTGCGTCCCGAAAAGCGTAGAAGAAAAGGAAGAAGCCCTTCGATAGAAAAAGGATACTCGAGAGTCGAGGAAGGAAAAACGTGAAAGACGTCTCCATAATCACTGCACTTGGACGCGGGGAGTCGAACCCCGGATTGCGAGCAGATTTAGCAGAGCCATGCATGCCAGGTGCACCACGTCCAAGATTCGCGTTCATGTTTCGAGCGCGCCAAGATAGAATTATAAAGTGATTTGCCAGAGGTTTTTTGTTCTGGTTTCATTTTTGCAACGTTTGGAACACGATATCGTTCATCCCCGAGTGCAGAATATTAATTCCCCAGGTCATGCGTGAGCCCTTGAGCACCTGCATAACTCGAGCAAATAAACGGCGGGGAAAACAAGAAAGAAAAAGAAAACGAGCTGTCCATAGACGTTACCTCTTCGGGCCGGGGGAGTCGAACCCCCACTGCGACCTATCCCAGAAGACCAACTAAAATTTCTCGCTGAGTTCCGTACACCACGCCTGTCGTTGGGGTAGTACGTATACCCGGGTGCATGCGAGCACTAGTGAACGCTGAAGCCATAGATCTGGCACCGAGATGTATATTAAGGGCCCATGGGGCGCCACTGGTTAAGCATGTCGGGAACGCAAGAAGATTATAAACTCAGCTTTCAAACTCCGTTGATCTGCGAAGAATATTACCAAAGTCATGCATGAGCCCTTGAGCATTTGCATAACTTGAAGCCAACGGCGTGGAAAAAGCAGGAAAAAAGAAATAGTCTTCCACGTCGACCCATTCGGGGGGGAGTCGAACCCAAACTTCGAGCTATCAATCAAAGTTAGTGAAACTTGTAAGAAAGTCCTCACTGTGTTCTGTACACCACGCCCGTTGTTTTTAGCCTATATCTGGCTGCATGCGAGCTAACGTTGAAGCTATAGATCTGGCACCGAGATGTATATGGGGTGTTAGTTGAACATGAAAAGGAGGAACGCGTGAAGATATGAACTCAGCTTTCGAGCTTCGTTGATCTGCCGAGTGCGGAATATTCCCGAGGTCACCTACATCATGATGAGCACCTACATAACTCAAAGCCAGAGCAGATAAACGGGAAAAAGGAAGAAGGAAAAAGGGTCGTCCGCAGATCTACAAATTATTCGGGCGCGGGGAGTCGAACCCACAGTCCGAGCTGCAGTCCCAGCGGCATGGCAACAATTTAGCAGCATTTGGCGTGTCATACACCACGTCCGATTCATCTGGCTGTATCCAAGCTGGGCCGAATCAGCACAGTAAAGAGAAGCTGAAGGACGGACTTATGAGGTATAGAGTTGATTTTTGAACATTCGCTTTACAAGTGCACAGCGCCACTACAGACAATGGTGCCTGCATCAGGAGCTCAGCGGGAGTAAGCGAACGGTGTGTGAAAAAAAAAAACGAACCTCTTAAGAGTCATTCGGGTGAGGGGAGTCGAACCCCGACTGTGAGCTATCCGCAGGGAGATTTGTGAAAGAATGCTCGCTGTGTTCCGTACACCACGCCCGATGTTATAAGACCACATCTGGGTCAAATCTGGGTGTAGAGTGCGAGCGGAAACTAGGGCCTTGAATCTGTTCGAGAGGCGAGTCATATAGTCATCACTCAGAATAAAATTCGCACGTACAAAAGGCATGAGGGGTGGCGAGGACTATGAGCCGAAGGAGAGTGGCAAAGGACGAAATAAAAAAGGTGACGTTCGTCCACGAAATTGATTCGGACAGGGAGTCGAACCCTGAGCTGGCTGCTGCATCGGCGCAGATCACTGCCAGTGTACATGTGTGATACTTACACCAGGTCCGATTAACAGAACTGTGTTTGATAGCGTTAAGCATAGGTGAACACTAGACTTGTTGAGAAGAAGGCGGAACGTACGGGGGATATCCACTTGGCTTTCGTAAATTTTGCCTTGACTCGTGCGCGCACAACTTGAACATTCCCGAGAGGATCTAGAGGCGGAGTAAATAAACGGCGGAGTAAATAAATGGTGTGTCGGAAAAAGGACCCCTCCTGAAGATTATTGGGGTGAGGGGAGTCGAACCCCAACTGCGAGGTATCACAGATGCGACTTTGCCAAGAATGCTCGCTGCGTCCCGTACACCACCCGTTGTCATTAGCCTATATCTGGCTGTAGTTTACTAGGGCACTTGAAATCTAAACGGGAGGTGATTCGTAGTTATCGCGGAAAGTAAAATTCGTACACACAAAAGACATGAGGGATGGATGGACGCTGGAAGGACTCCGAGCAAGGTAAACTGTGGCAGAGGACGAGGAAAATAATATACCCTTCTGCACGAATTTGGACAGGGGGAGTCGAACCCTGAGCTACATCGGCGCAGCTCACCGCCAGTGTGTGATACTTACGCCAGGTCCGGTTGACAGAACTGTGTTTGATAGCGTTAAGCTGAGGTGAGTAGTCTTGTGGAGAAGAAGCTCAAGGCGGAACATACGGGGAATGTCACTTGGCTTTCGCAGCGTTCTACTTTCCTCATGGGCGCACAACTTGAATATTCCCGAGAGGATCTAGATAAGGCGGAGTGAATATTTAATAAACGGTGTGTTGGAAAAAAAACGAACCTCCTCAGAGCTATTCGGGTGAGGGGAGTTGAACCCCAACTGCGAGCTATCACAGATGTCACAGATGCGACTTTGCCGAGAATGTTCGCTATGTTCCCCGTTGTCATTGGCCTATACCTGGCTGTAGATTCCAAGTGGATATCATGGCTAGTGTTGTTCGGGTCGGGTCGGGCCTGAAAGCCCGGGCTTGGGTCGGGTCGGGGTAGGGTCGGGCCTGGAAAATATCCTGAGCCCGACCCTAGGCCCCAGGTAGGGTCGGGTCGGGTCGGGCTTGGGCCTGAGCCCGGGCTTGAGTGTAGTTTTTTGAGCCTTCATAGAGTGAGTTTTTTCGAACATGAACACATTGTATAACCTATCCTTGACCTCATGTACCCTGTTTCCTTTGCTCAGCGGTCAGAATTCGGCTTGAGCCCAAGCTTCAAGCCCCATCAAATTTATCGGCAATTTCTGTTCAACTATCTAGCCTCGGACATCTTGTTGAAATAAATGTTAGGTGAGCACCATAGTAAAATCCACATTGTACATCTCAAGGTCACCATTGAAGCATTTTTTTCCTCCCCCAAAGTCGGGTGGATAGGGTACACGAACCGACCCGGGCCCAAGCCCGGGTCGCGGGTCTTGAAAAATCTCAGGCCCGACCCCAGGCCCGACTCAAACCAGGGTCGGGTCGGGCCTGGGTCGGGCAGGGTCGGGTCGGGCTTGGGTCGGGCTTGGGCCTAAGCCCTGGCCCGGGACATCACTAATCATGGCCTGGAATCTGTTCGAGATAAGCCACAGTTATTGCAGATGGATGGATTCTGCAAGGCAAGGAACGTTTCACCGGAATCAGGGAATACACTTCGTACGCACCATTTGAGACGGACGCTGGAAGGTGAGGTAGACAAAAGGATATCTTATATACACGAAATTCGAACACAGGGAGTCGAACCCCCGAGCTCGCCGGCCACATCTGCACTGGTGACAAGTTGTGTACACCACGTCCGATTAATCTGGCTGCATTGAAGCTTCGTTGAATATTAGACTTGTCGAGAGCAAGGAACGTACGATATAAGCCCATCTCCCGAGCTTTCCTCTTTCCTCGTGGTGGGACAACTTGCATATTCCTGGGACGATGCATTCACTGCAGAAAGGGAATGCACTAAATATTAGTGCTCGCCCGTAAGGTGGAATTAGTGCCTTGACCCACTGATATCTAGTGCCAAGCACCATATATTAGTGCCCGAATGCACTAATATATAGTGCAAGTGCTCGTTTTCGCACCAATATACAGTGCTTTGCACTACATATTAGTGCGTCAAAGCACTAATTTGCAGTGCTTCAGAGCACTAACAATCAGTGCTGGTTAGGCACTTATCCTGGTGCTCGGGTTCAATTTGGGTCAAAATGGTATATTTCTCTACGCTAGGGTACAACAGACCATTACTATAGGACAGCGTACCGGGTTCACTAAAGCCTTAGCATCTCGAGAACTACAGCCGTGCACATGTCAGTTTCAAGTGTTACAATTGAGGAAATGAAGGAACCAACGACGTACGATGGACGAACTGCAAACATGAAACGCAAAAGAAACTGACGAAACTGGGATCAGATTTGGGGAAGAAAGGCGGACAGAAATATGTACGAACCTTCAAGCTTTTTTTTTTTTTGGCGCGGTATAGGGTTTCTTGACGGGCGGCTGCTTTGCATGAGATTGCGGGATGAACTGCCGGGGAAAGGAAATCGAGTCGGTCAGTACATATGAGGTAGGTAGAGACGAAGGGCTTACTGAGATTTATTTATTTCACTTGAACGGCGGCTGAACTTCGAACGTCAGTCGGTCAATCTGAATGCGGCGCAGTTCAGTCAGCACCGAAGTCGGCGCCGCGGGAACCATTTGCACGACTTGATTATTTTGGTGAAGGAAAGAAACGTAGGGCGGGAAAGGTACAGAGAAAATTTTGAAAGGAGGAAGAATTGAAATAGCTCACCCGCGATGATCTTGCGTCGGAACGAAGATCGGAGTTTGTTACACCTGTGGAATCAAGGTCAGAGAAACCAGGGTCGGATACATACGGTGAAGCGGAAGTGTGAATTTCAACGAGGAATAGAAAAGCTCGCAACCAAGTATAGCAAAACGAGGCGCGTGGCACATACTCTTCTTTCGAAAGTTGTGTTTGAAGCATATTGCTGACAGAATCAGATTCGCGTGGAGGGGAGGGCGGGGAGGAGTGGGTGAGTGGGTGGGTGGAGGAGTGGAAGAGGGTGGAAGGAAAGAACGCGAGACGAGAGGAAAGGGGAACGCGAAAGCGGGGAGAAACGGATGAGAAAAGAACACAAAGCCAAGATAGCAGAGCCAGAGGCAGATGCGAACAGGAAATTACACTGTGCAGTTATCGAACGGATGTCGAAGGGGAAAGGGGATGGAGGACGGAAGGGAATACACGACGGTGCGGGAGGAGAGGGAAGGGAAGTATTGAGGGGAAGGAAGAGGGCAGAAGGCAAAAAGAGCGTGGGGTTATAAGGGTTGCACCACACCGAAACTCAGTGAGTCGTGGCAGGGTGACGGCGGAGGCACGGAGGAGGGGTAAAAACGGCGAGACACGGCGGAAGGGGAAGAACAAAAAAGGGCCGCGGGAAGGGGGGAGTGAGAAGATGGCCACGTGGAAAAGGAGAAGGAACCGAGAATAAACGCGGAAGCGCAGTCACACACGCGGTTGTTTTGACACTTTGAGGACTGAGCACCTCGGCATTGGGGTATAACTGCACCTGAGAGACGATGGGGAGAGAGTGAGAAGCGCGAGAAGAGCGCGATACGCACAGGCAATCGTGAGCCGTATCCTGTGCAGGCCCGCTCCGGATTTCATTTGCCGGGAGACGACAAGGTGGTGGCGACGCGCAGAAGAGAAACCTGGGGGAAGGATACTGCGGCGTGGACTTGGGATGGCCAAGGGGTAGCAGAGGCTGAGATGGAGCAGAGAAACGAGAGGCAAGGGGACACGGACCACCAATAGATCATTGCGTCACTTGGTCGCGATCTAGACTTCGTTTTCGGCGATCGGGTAGGGTCTAGAGATATCCAGAGGCTTCGTGGGGTTGATCTGCATCTATTGGGTCAGGGTAGAGGCCGCCACAGTCACTGGGCATGAGATGGCGCGTTCTTGTTGGTGATTTTCGTGAAAATCGCGTACTTCGGCGTTGACTGGTCAATGCAGGGTCAGAATGCGGTTAAAGAAGGCCCAGGGTGTGTATCGGGGTGCTTTGAATGGATTTGAGTGGTACCGGAGGGTGAAATTGGACGGGAGCGGCACAGAAAGGACGAGACGATGGTGGAGGGAAGGAAAGACACGAGATGTCACGCGTGACTGTAACACACAAACATGAATAAACACCGCGCGAACTGCGTCGTCAAAGTATCGTTTGACTACCCACGGTTCCTCAGGCACCCAACTCAGTCACTAAATGATTTCCAGATCACATCCGGGTGGATTTTCGTTGTGGAATCAGATTTGAATTGATTCTACGAGCGGAGTGTCTTATGGCAATCACTGCCTCCGTTGAATCTTCGAGTCCTATGTATGACATGCTGAGTAAAATGTTGGTGCTTGCCTATTCCCTCAATTGTATCATAACCAGGGTACACCCCAGGAACATTGTAAGCCCAAAGAAGGAGTCTCACCCCTTGTCACAGATTGCTCCGTTCAATTTCGCCCTGAGGTATGAATCGGATCGCAGAGGTTAGGATCGGCTCTAAATCTTTTGAGGGCAAGAAATTTGAGATAACTTGAAGCAACCTGAAGTGCAACATGAAGTACCGCTGCAAAAGGAGAATCGATCATTCTTTCAGGTTTCGGCGTTCGTATCAAGTTCGAGTGCAACACTGCAGGTAGAACGCCGATGATACGCATACGGCGCCGCTGGAAGCGGAGCTAAAAACGAAACAAAAGGGATGGAGAGTGTGAGGGAAGGAGTCAATGGAGGGAAGCCACTCAAAGGGGCCGTAGGAGTGGTAATGAAAGCGCTCGGGGGGTTCAAGTGGAAGGGATGCAGCGACGATGAGGGCTGCTCCGGACGGCGAGAGATAACGACGACGCAATGGAAGAGTGCGATTTACGAGGACGAGGAGGAAGGGACTAATTTGAACCCGAAATTCGAGAGAGGGTAACTTGGTTGTTATTCAAGGACCAGAATCAAGGTTGAACTAGAGAAAATTCATAGGAAAAGGGAACGGGAAAATGAGTGTTATGAGGCATACTGATCGGATGAATGACAGGAGTTGAATTTCGTTGGTACCAAGGAAACGTCGTGAGCTACGACCGAAGAAGATCAGATCTTGATTGTTGAAATCGGAGGCTTGCGAGATCGGAAAATGAATAATAAATAGAAAGAGATGGGGTAATCCAGGTTGAATAAGACAAAGGCCAGTGGGTGAGGTTGGGATTTGGCTGAGCAATCGACTTGTCGACGGGGCAGTGCAGGGAACAACTGAAACGACGAGTGGGCAGACAATTGGAACCAACCGGAGAATGCCGAAGGACGGTCGACACAGCCACCATGCCCGGGCACGGTCTCGGCTGCCCCGGTTCGAATCTGAACCGAGCCTTGCCACGATTGATTATAAGTAGTAGCCAGTATTTTTTGCCGTGAAAACGGGGACATACGGTAGAATTTGAACCCTTGGCAGGTAGCGCTGCGTGTTGATATGATGATGAATTTTTTAGGAACCAATTCACTGCGTTCCGACCCCTAGTAGACCGACTTGGTCTACATTGCGGCTACGTTCGGCTACCTCGGTCTACGTGTGGCTACAGTGGTCTACACGGGGTCGTAGACCAATGTCTGGCTACGTTGGGCTACGTTCGTCTACGTTCGGCTACCCGGCGTAGCCAAACCTCCGTGTACCTCAGTCTACCTCAGTCTACATGCGTAGACCGACCGTAGACCAAGATTGAAGAATATAAGACTTGTCATTGAGGGTGTTGAAAATTGCTGCGGCACCCGGTCTACCCTCGGTGTACGCCGTTCGAGGTATGTCTACGTCCGTCTACGCCTGTAGACCGACGTAGACAGACACAAGAAACCGAGGTAGACACAGGGGTCAGTCTACCCCCAGTCTACCTCAGTCTACACGCCTCGGTCTACATTGTGTCTACTGGGGGTCGGAACGCAGTGATTTATGGTGCAGAAGCGACTCGTACTGCGCCAGATTGAACCATGCGTCCAGTGAGACCAGGCGAGCAGCGGCGGAGCATGCCACTGTTGCCATGCACCATTTTTGATTCACGATATAAAAAACAATTTGACTGGGTTGAAGGACAGTGCGATATTGCGGGTGAGGGTGTGTGGTACAGCACAGCTGCACCCTAGGCCTGCTTGACAGAAGCGCCAGGGCAAGCTGGTACTACTAGACGGAAGACCGCGTCGGAAGAAAGTCGAACGAAGAAAAATTCGAATTGGCGCCTGAATCACGGTGATTGCCATTGTCTCAGCCACAATCGGGCCTCAAGAACACGATAAGATCAAGATAAGAGGGTAAAAAGGTTGCGCACCGATATCTAGTGCTTTGGAAATTAGTGCGCTGAAAGCACTAATTTAAAGTGTGCAGAAAAGCACTTATTCCCAAAGCACTATATATCAGTGCCGAAATCGGGAAATTAGTGCTTAGGCACTAATATATAGTGCTTTTACTTTTTACAGTGCATTGCGGCATGAGGACCTACAGAAAGTAAACCAGAGTAAACCGACAGTGTAAAAAATACACGCGATCAGACCATTCGGGTGAGGGGAGTCGAACCCCGGCTGCGAGCTATCTCATATGCCGAGCTATTAAGAATCCTCGCTGTGTTCCGTACACCACGCCCGTCGGTAATTCATGGATCTGGAGCATATTTGGCTGCGAGCAAAAACAGCGGTCTGGCTGTCCCGGAAACGATTATGATACTTACGATAGGTGGGTTATGTATCTGTATGCACCTCTGTGAGTGCGTTTGAGGCCGGGCGATGCCTGCTAAAAAAGAAAAACGTCGAGTGACACGCATCGGGACACGGGGAGTCGAACCTCGATATGCGAACTGATGATTGCCAATCCATGAAGCAGATATGATCGCTGCGCACCGTGCACCACGTCCCGGATATCATCTGGGACTCAGAGCTGTTAGCGTTTCGGTCAGTTCAAAGAAAACCCAAGGGAAAGAAAGACAAACTGAACGCTCGGCGGTAATCGTAGCGTTTACTGTTGAATTAGTCTTGAAATGCAAGTCTTCGGACGCTGCTGAGCAAAATGCAGATATTAGGGCAAGTACGGAAGCCGTTCGGTAGAAAAAGGATACTAGAGGGAGAAAAAACAGGGGGCTTATCGTATTTGGACGCGGGGAGTCGAACCCTGGATTGCGAGCAGAATCAGAAACAAATTCGAGTGGCTGAACTGGAATGAGGACCGAGTTTGAGGTTGTTGTGGTTCGAGAGAGAAAGCCATCAGAGGCTGTGTCGCGCGCCGGGTGCGGGCCGCAGCTTTTCTCCACCCGCTTCCACTCAATCTTCCACTTTAATTTGTGAATGTCCACCAAAGCTTTGGTTCCACAAGATTACCGACAATTGGTGCCACTGTCGCCGCCCAGGAGCTTATGGCGCGCCGCAACGGGCCCGGCCAGTACTACGTTGGCACTGGCGTGCCAATCAAACACCCAAGACGCCTCTCGGTCTGAAGTCAAGGACGACAAGCTCTAGCTGTCGACCAGTCGTCAAAACGCCTCTTGGACTGGTGGTGGTGGTACACGCTGAGTGCACTTGAGTTTTTCGTGCGTTCTCCGCGTCGACTCCACTGGCTGCGATTGAATCGATTTTATAGGCCAGGCCCGTTTCATACACCCGCCAGCAATCCGAGTAGCTTGTGGTCGCCGAATCGGATCCGCTCGCTCTCAGTGCTCTAGGTGACACCCACGTTCTGCGCCTCAAATGCCACTTTCGTGCTATGACTGTCTTAAGGCCTCCCTTCCTCGGGCTCTGCCTTCAAACGGTGCGTTGTCATCCCGTCTTCGTTGCTTTCAAATCTGAGTCTCATTGGATTTCAGGCTGAGTCGTCGCGCAAATCCTCGGATGAATGGAGTTCTTCCCGAGCTTTGTCGACATTCGGGAGGCAACACCTCCGAGTCTTTGGATCCCCTGCCCGCGTGCGCCACCACCCCGACTACGCATTAACCAACACTTCGTATTCGCCCTGATCGCACCTCTCCCGCGTCCCGCGAGGATGTGTGCTAAACGTATGATCCTACTCCTCTTCTTGTTACCACTATTCTCATGTCCGTCTCAGTCTCCTTCTTGCGTATTCGTGCTTGTATCGCGGTGGCGGCATTTGGGTGAGTGTCCTGGCTCTTTCACTCCTTTCTTGCGTGGGGAAGCGGCATTTATGGGTAAACCTTTTACGGTGCAGATCCACCCGGAGAGAAAGGCACAAGTCCAGACGCATGCGCGGCGTGCACCATCTGTTTGCTGGACTCTTTCTCTCCCTACACCCACCCTCCATTCTCCCCGCCCATAGTACGAGCGCTGACTTGCGCGCTTATAGGTAGCGATTCTGGCGTCCGCGACACTCAAGCACGACATCCTCTTTTTCCTTATCGCGCTCTCTGTCACTACCGTCCCTGTTCCCTTCCCTTCCGATTCCTTTTTTTAACTCGTTCTTTTCACTTCCCATCCGCCTTTTCTCGTCTGTCCTCCCCCCACCCCTTCCCCCCATCCTTGCATTCGTCCTACGTCCTCCTCTCTCTCGTCCCCGCTTCCACCCTCCCTCTCGTATTTTTCTTCCTTCCCTCCTCCCCCCCCTCCCTCCCCCTCCTCGCCCTCCTTCCCCACCACCATTCCCCACCACCACCCTCCATTCTCTCCCTATCCCTTCCTTCTCGTCCCTCCCTTGTCTTCGTCTCCCTCGCCGTTCTCCTTTCCCCCCTCCGTCTCCCTATCCATTCCCCTTCTTCCCCACCACCCTCCTCACTTCGCTCGCTCTCCCTTCGACATCTCCTCTTCTCCTTCAGATCGACACACTGCTACCCCCGAGTCGCGAGGTTCCATACTGTGCCGCGCCGTGCGGAGACGAGAGTAGCGCGTGCATAGCGAGCGACTCGCGAACGGGTGCATCGGCGTCGGGGGTGTCGAAGCTCCCCAGAGGGGCCTGCGGGTGCGAAGCGGGCGCCCTAAGCGTTACACTAAGGAGGGGTGCGTGTCCCGGTGGATCCGGTGAATGCGTGGCGTGCGTACGAGGTAGAGCCCATACGATTCGCGCCCGAGAACAGGGCGTCGAGGTGCGGTGGCGGCGGCGTGTGCGACGCAAGGTGCAGGTGCACATGCGGGAACGACACCGGTGTGGCGCGCGTGTGTATAGACGGGTGCACGATGCGCCTGTCTGTCGGGGGGGGGGGGGGGGGGGGGGGGGGGGGGGGGGGGGGGGGGGCATGCGATTCGTGGGCGGGAGCAGCACTCCGTGCCGTTCATCGAGGCACGGGTGCACGAGTGCGGCGCATGCGTGCGAGGTGCGACGGCGCGTGCGTAGATGCGCGTGCCGTAGGGAGGCCGCTGAAAGAGCGCGTGCCAGCGGAGCTGCATGGTAGCTGGAGGCGGTACCTGTGCGGGGTGGGCGGTGCGATTGCAGGAGGAAAGCGCTGGTGCACGGAAGTCAGCGGGTGTGTCCGGGCTCGGAAACTGGGGCAAAGGCGGGGAGGGTGGTGATACGTGGGTCACTGTATGGCTGCCGGTGGCTCGTGCGCATGCAGCGGTGCGACCTGGGGGGTGCGAACTTCAAGGCGGGAGGTGGCGCGCCCGGAGTATTGCTGAGCTTGACCCAAAGCTTGCCAGGACGAGAGCCGGCTACTTGCGCAGGCACGCGAGCGGATGTACGCGCGCAGCGCGGGAGAGCGTTGTCGAGTCTCCCGCGATGGGAACGACCAAGCTGAGGCTGGTGACGTGTGCGCTGTCCGTTAGAGGATGGTGCGCGCGTCCGTGTATACTTTTTCGCTCTTTCTGACTCCCTTTCTATCTCTCCCTTCCTCCCCCGACTCGCGAGGGCCGTCGGGGTGCCGAAGCGGTCGAAGGAGGTCGTGAATGGGGTCCCTTATACCTACCGGAGCCAGGGTGATTGTATGCGAGAAATCAGCAATTTTTTTCGCTTTTCTTCTGCATCTTTTCCTGCAATGGCCGGGTAATTGCGGCGCCCCTTTTATGCCACACTGTATCTCCTGGGCTTGGAATACAAAAAGGTTTTTGCAGGTGCCTGACCTATCTGGCTTGATTCGACTCCCGAGCGTGCTTTTTGAGTCGGAAGGTACACCGAAAACAAAGGAGGGATTTATACTTTCAAGGTTGTCCTCACTTTCCTGTTACTTCAACGCACGACTCAAAACTCACTGCCCGCGATCCGATCTGTGCAGAATCTGGCAGCTGGCTCGGACTGAGTGTTTTCAGTGTACTATCTCTCAAGAGCTCCTAGGTCTTCTTCATTGCTAGGGCACGCTTCTGTGGTTCCGGAATAATCCTCTTACCGCTTTTTTTTTTTTTTTTTTTTTTTTTTGAATCCTCGTTATTTTGCCCCTCACCGCGTACGGTACGTTAGGCATACTTCTACACTAGACTCTTACCGGCTTATGGTCCTCTTGGTCGTGAGAATCCTGTGCCGGCACCGATTGGTGGGCGTTTATTGGGCGTTTATTGGGCGATTAGTCGCCTCGTCCCGCCCACGTCAATGCCTCCCCAAGCGCATCGTAAAGGCTCAACTGCGACACCTAGCACCGTGAAAGCACAGTGTACCACCCTTCTAGAAGATGGAATGACCCGCTGTTCCGAGGCTCCCACTCATGGAAAACCAATGGAGCGTTGTCGTGTCCACCACAAGCAGTACCAGACCATGACGGGACGGTACAAGGAGGCCCAGAAATTCGTCGATGAAACCCTTGCCGGCCCCGCGATTCCGACTAAGGAAGACATCCAGGGCTACACATCGATTACCACCGTCCTGGAGAAAGCACGCCTGATGAAGAAGTATGTGAACGCTATTCGAGAGGAGAGGACTGGGCGGGACATCCACCACCATCGGTTCTTCTTGAAAGGTGTGTGGATCTGTTCGTCTCCGCGATAGCACTGCTGAAATATTTTGGTGTTAGTGGATAGCGGGCATAAAATCCGCATCAAAGTCCTGGCCAAACAGATGACCGAAGGGGTCGAGATACGGGACGCCTTGGAAGCTCGGGCACTGGCTCTCCATCTCGAAGACCATCCCGCGAAGGACTGGGTCGAACATTTCCAAACTGCCCCGATCGATGATGGAGAAGAGGACCAGGACCACGAACCGGGCGAGGATGCCTTCTCATATCTCCGCGCCCAGTCCGCCAATCTGCGCGCGCAGGCCGCCTTAAACGAGGACGATGATCCGATCGCGTTGAAGCTGAGATTGTTGGTCTCTTTTTCTTCAACGCAACAGCTCTGGCTGATGGACTGCAAGTGAACGCGAGAAAATTCTGCATTGTTTCGAACACATTCTCGAACCCGACGCATTCCAAGACTATGTGCTTCGAGAGAAGGCCGCCTCTCCCGGGGAACATAATACCAGAAACATAATCACGAACGTGTGGCGTCAGTATACGCGTCGCATTATCTTCCATGATCCGCTTCTGTTCGCCAAGTCAATGAACAAGGTCTCGTTCAAAGACTTTTTTATGGACGATGATTTCGACTTGGACGACGTTCTTCGAATTGCGGTTATGTATACTACCAAGCGGTTGAAGATCGGGTTGCGGTGGTGGAAAGACTCGTGGACCGAGGCCATCGCGATCAAAGATAGCTCTACAGCTAGTGCGAATATGGGCAATGTCGGTGAGTTACAGTCGATGAATAGCAAGAATTGATTCACTCATCATGATCACAATCCATAGAGAACCGGATCCAGGTCCTGGGTGGGTGGATTTACAACAACTCCCGCGAAATCCCTGCGCCGAACAAGGTGTGGCATGTGAGTGGATTTCTACTAATGTAATCTATTGTGACTGAAGCCAATGCCTTAGTCAATGCTCATGGCGGACAAGCCAGAGCGAGACACCGAAAACCGTTACGTCCGACTCTGTTGCAACTTTGACGAGCTGCACGCGTTCTTGTCATTCAGCGCACTGGTGCTGAGCACCAATACCCCGACATTTTGTACTGACTCCTCCAGGCCCGACGGCGACCCAAGAGACTCAGCAGCGACGAGGAATCATTTGAGTCTTTGCGGAGTCGTTGTTGCGGACATGGTTAGCGGCGACATGATCGTCAAAATCCCGGGCCCCGTCCCCAGTGTCCTCCCGGCGAAACAGCCCGGGTGCATCACTTGGGCCGAGATAGACACTCGGGCGTACATGTTCGGCTGTATCCGAAATGAGCCGGACGACTTTACGATTGCGTTTTCTCCGCGAACTCCGCTCTCGCCCAGACCTCTTCTCTGTCGTGACCCGCTCCGATACAGACCCTCCCCTCAAAGTCGAATCCTTTGGGGATGTGACTGACCAGATGCGGTCGCGGCAATTTGAAGCACCATTCCAGTCGTTTCAAAATCGGCCCACCGGACGCGGTACATGGGAAGTCTGGCGCTCCGCTGTCAACGTTCTGTATGGCGGTGGTAAAGGCCCAGCGGAACAATCGTCCGGATATCTGTCTGCCGGATACAACAATACCAAAGGCGCAGGTGGCCGTCCAGAGGTCTCGTTTTTCTACCACAAGCGATTCCCTGTGAAATACTTCCTCATCCTCAGTGCTACGCCGGCGTCGAATGTCCACGACCTTGCGAGACAGGTGGCGTGGGCTGCGTTTCGGGCGAAGGGGCTTGTGCAGGGAAACTATGACAAGAAGAGGTATGCGAAAGCGTCCGATGTATTGTTCACGCAGCACGCTCGGGAACGTCTGTCCTTCATGCCAGAGGGAGAGTACACTGTAGCGAATTTGGCTGCTGGATAGGAGAAACCAAAGGGCGGCTTGTTTCCTTACAGTGGATGTAATCGAAGTTCTCTTTCTTCAATCCTCTTCTGCCTTGCCCTTGCCCTCTAAAATTATTCCATTAACTTCGAGTCCTCTCCTGTTCATCAGTCTGCGCACGGGAATCTGATCCACCAGAGGCATGAACCATTATTTGGTCGCTCTATAACCCAATTCTTGAATGCGATCTATTCAATGCAACTTCATGCTCTGCACCGACTCGGACTCGGTCGCGAGCGGTCGGCAATCCCCAAAACCTGGCATGAGATAACGACGTTCAAACCTACCCCAACGTGATAGTGCAGCGTTCCCGGCCCGACCATGATGTACAGAGAATGAATAGCGAGGGGAAAAAAACCCTGGTGTTATCACAACCATCCATACGGGCGCGGGGAGTCGAACCCCAACTGCGAGTTATCCCAAATGCGGCCCATGCTAAGAGTGCTCGCCGTGTGCCGTATACCACGCCCGTTGTCGTTAGCCTATAAGTATGCGGAAGGGTGTGAGTGGAAATAAAGCCTTGGCTCTGTTCAGGAAATATCAGTGAGGGATTCTGCGGGATCCTTGCGTGAGCTTGGTTAAAAGGCTTAAGGGGAGGCGGAATCAGTATATGAAATCTCGTACGCACCGTGCGAGACGGACGCAGTGGAAGGAGAAGCGAGGGAAGATGATGAAATAAAAAAGGTAATCCTGATCCATGAATTCGGACACAGGGAGTCGAACCCCGAGTTACAGTGCAGCTGCATCCGTAACAATTCACTTGTAGTGCGTTCTACACCATGCCCGATTCATCTGGCTATATTCAAGCAGGGGTCAGGAGACTTGTCGAGGAGAAGGAGGAACCTGCGGGGCATATCCACTTAGCTTTAAAACTTTAGCCTTTCCTCGACTTGAATATTCCTAAGCCTCTCTGAAGCGAGGCACAAGCTGGAGTGTCTGTCTAGAGATCCTATCCTAAAAAAGGCTGAATAAACCAACGGCGCGGGAAGAAAAATTGAAAGGCTAGACACGATTCGGGCGAGGGGAGTCGAACCCCAACTGCGAGCTATCCGAAACGATGCACATACAAAGAATGCTCGCTGTGTTCCGTACACCGCGTCCGTTGGTATTCATGTATCATATCCGGCGGCGAGTAGAAATCAAGGCGAGTGAAGAGTACGGGCAACGGGTGGATTCTGTATGCTATCCATGAGTGGCGTAGAAAAAATGGATCCAAGCTCGAACATGAGGACCCGAGGAGTCGAACCTCGTCGACGAGAGGCTGGAGATTCCCAATTCCTGAAGCAGATATGATCGCCGTGTACCACGTCCCGTATATTGCCTGGGTAAAGACTCGACACTGTGAGCGTTCGGGTACTTCGAAGTTCGTCAAACCAATGCTGAGTAACCACCGGTTTCTTGCCCATACAAGTCTGCCAGTGGAGGCGGTGAAAGACCGATATTTAGAATTCGAAGAGGAACAATCCTTCTGTAGCAAAAGGATACTAGAGGAGGAAAAAGCTGGAACGTGAAGTCTACCACCATCCGAACGCGGGGAGTCGAACCCCTGTCATGCAGAATCACCGCCGCGTGTGCCAGGCACTTGCACCACGTCCAAGACTCCCGGTTATTGTTCGGGTGTACCAAGTCGAATCATCGATCGACTTGCCAGAGACAGTCGGACGGCTGAGTGGGTGAAGGAGGTCCGAGCTTGTTGGTTAACTTGAAGCGCTGGGCGCGTGGTACACCACGTCCGATTTACCTGGCTGTATACAAGCTTGGGTGAATACTAGAAGTGTCGAGGAGAAGGCGGAACACCTGGACATGAAAACTTATCTTTCGAACTTTCGCTGATCTGTCCCGGGCAGTAAGCCAGAGAAAATCAACGATGTAAAAGGAAAAGAAGGTCCGTTGCCCCAAGTCATCAGGCGCGGGGGGTCGAACCACATGAGTATAGTTGTCGAGGAGAGGAACGTACGATGTACATAAGCTCATCTTTTCAGCTTTGGCCTTTGCCCGCGGGGAGGACAACTTGAATATTCCTGGCACGATGCATTGCAGCATGAGGACCTACAGAAAGTGAACCAGAGTAAACCGACAATGGGAAAAGAATAACGGTATCCTCTTTGAAGCCATTCGGGCGCGGGGAGTCGCACCCCAACTGCGAGCCATTCTCGGTTATACGCAGAAGCTATAAGAGTTCTCGCTGTGTTCCGTACACCACGCCCGTTGTTGTCGGTTCGTATATCATATCCTGCGAGTCAAAAGTTAAAAGCCTTAGTTCTGTCCCAGGACCGGTCACATTTAATCATTACTCCCGACGTGTGGATTCTGTATGCATATTAATGAGTGGCGTTGAAAAAAATGCGGAATTAGCCTCGAGCATTCGGGCACGAGGAGGAGATTTCTGAAGCAGATACGATCGTCGTCGTGCACCATGTCCCGTATATTACCTGGGTAAAGACTCAGGGCTGTGAGCGTGGGTATAACAGGGGGAAAAGGGAAAAACGAAAGTGCAGCCAACTAAACAAAAAGCCGCTTACCGTGTACTTCCGCGCAAACCTTGAGATGCGAGGCTCTCGCGGTGCAGTGGTATAGTAAATGACCGAGAGGCAAGGAACCTGGAAGCCTTTTGATAGAAAAGAATATGCAGAAGGCAGAAGAACCAGCGATCTTTCGCGACACGATTTGAATGCAGGGAGTCGAACCCCCGAATCGCGAGCAGAATCATCGCTGGCATCGCTGCAAGTGTGCGGCTGTGTGCCACTTTTAGGATCACCGCGTCCTCCAAGACTCCAGTTATTGCTCGGGTTTTAGTAAGACGAATCGTCAATCGAGTTGCCAGAGGAGATAAGAAAGTCGCTGTGGTTGGTGGTGGTTGGAGAGAACTTGAAGGTCGTCTGAGGCTGTGCGTCACGGGCCGGCTCCCTGGCACTTCCTTTCCACGACCTTGACGCCCTGGTCAATGCCTTGCCCTTGCCACTGAGCCCACTTGCCAACGACCGACGCCGCTGCTAGGAGATGAACTATCGACGACACTGGCGGCGGCCAGGAGCTCATAGCGCGCTGTGCAGAATGCACGACGATCGAATCCACTTTCTGCGCCACTGGCAGCCTCCAGGCCCCAGGCAGGACGGCAAACCCGCCAGGCTACACCTGCGTCCGGATATCTGGTCCCTTTTGGCGGCCAATTCGCATTCGCTCGCTTTCTGCCGTGACGCGCCAGGCTCCAGCGATGCCTTTTGCGTGCCCCCACTTTTTGCGGCTCTCTTCCGTGCTCTGCCTTCGAATGGTGCGTTGCTAATCGATCGTGGTCTTCAATCGTTCTCATTCCACTTCAGTCGTCGTGAATGACTGCGGGAGACTCTCCTTCACCATCAGTCTCACCTCGACGCCTCTGACAGCGCTGCCCCGACTTGACTTTGGGCTAACACTTCTTATCAGCCCTTAGTGCGCTTTTGCGTTCCTACCATGCCTCACCGCGTGTGCTAGTCCTCCTCGCATTTATCCGCGCCAGCGATGACTCAACGACGGAGGAGACGTACGTGCATGGAGCTGCCGACATTGGGTGGGTCTCTCCCCGTATTCATTCTTTGCGGAGACCGCCCGGCACGGGTGCGCGCGGAGGCAAAGAAGCGTGCGCGGCATCTGTTTGCGGGACTCATATCCTTCTCTCCCTGCACCCATCCCCTCACTTTCGCTTTCTCTCCCATCCTTCTTCGTGGCATCGCACGGTCGCTGACCCGCGCATTTTCAGATCATGGCGGTCGCGATACTCAAAACCGACCACCACTGTCCATCTATTTCCCTTTCCCCTTCCCCATCCGTCTCCCTTTCTATTCCCCCACGTGCCCCTCCCTCTGCTTCGTCTCGCTTCCTTCCTGTCCCTTCCCTGTCCCCCGCTTCTCCACCCCTCTCTTCTCCCCTCCTCTTCTCCCCTCGTCCTTCTCCTGCCTTCTCCTCCCTCCTCTCCCCCTCTTTCACCCCGCTCTCCTCCCCTCCTCGTCCCTCCTCCCATCTTCACATCTTCTTCCTCCTCTTTGCCCGCCTCTCGCTCCCTGTCTCATCTCGTCTCATTCACACCCACTCCTTCCTCCTGCCCATGCATAATGACACCCCCAAATCATTCCAAGTTCATGCCGTGCGCCGCGCTCTTGCATACCGTGACGGTTCCGCTGATGAGCGTACGGGCGTGGCCACGCAGGGGCGGAGCAGGCACGGTGCGGACGGGAAGTCATGCCGGTGTGGCGGACGGGCGAGGAGACGGGCCACTCGGGGAATCGGATGCCTCGCGGGGACGCTTTACGCCCGGGGTATCTAGCCCGCATGCGGACAAGGGGACTTGACGAGCAGACGTTGTGGCACGCGGCGCTGGAGTCTGGCCGCGCCTGCGTGAGCGGCATGCGTGCGCGGGGTACGCCGCACTCGCGTACGAGGTGCGGCGGCGTGTGCGCAGACGGGGAGTGCGTGCGGTGCGGTGGGGTTTTGCAGGGGATGTCACGGTGCTGCGCCGTGCGTGAGGGGAAGCAGCACGTATGCGATGCCCGACGCGCGGTGGGATGGGGATGTATGCCCGCGTGACAGTACGCTTGTGTGTGGGACTCTGTGGGGGGAGCTAGCAGCTGCGGCGCTGGAGTCCGTACGTGACGCGAGCGGGAACGGTAGGGGAGGTGCACGGCGCGCGCGTGAGGGGGAATGGCGCGGTGCGCCGGTGCGCGAGCATGCGGTGGGCAGTACGCTAAAGGAGTGCCTGCCGGCGGAGCTGTGTACTCGCAGCTGGCGGCGCTAGAGTCTGTACGCGAGCGGGCACGGTGACTCGTGTGCGTTGACAGGGAGCGTGACGAGCGCGAGCGGTGAGGATGCGTGTGCGTCGGTGCGGGCGAGGAGGGTGCTGGAGATGGCAGCGCTGCAGCGGCGGCGCGGGGGAGGGGCGGCCGACTTGTGACTTGTGTGTGGACGGGGGTGCGTGGCTGGCGCGGGCACGGTGACTCGTGTGCGTTGACAGGGAGCGTGACGAGCGCGAGCGGTGAGGATGCGTGTGCGTCGGTGCGGGCGAGGAGGGTGCTGGAGATGGCAGCGCTGCAGCGGCGGCGCGGGGGAGGGGCGGCCGACTTGTGACTTGTGTGTGGACGGGGGTGCGTGGCTGGCGCGATTGGGGAGCAAGATGCGTGCGATAGGGAGGACGCGTGAGGCGCACACAAAGGAGCGGCGGGTGGCGAGAGAATGGGGTAGAATGGACCACCCACAACCCTTGCGGAGACTGGCGCCGTGTGGATGTACGGGTTGCGCGGCTCGTTGCGCGGCTCGCTTTGTGGCTGACGTGCGCGATTAGCGGGCGGGTGTGCGCGCAGTGTAAGCTCCACGCGGGGGCATCGGGGCGACCTGGGGGTGGGAGCTTCAGCTCGCATCGTCCGCCCATCACGAAGGCGGCGAGGGATAGGGCATCACCCAGAGTCCATGTACTTACTTACACATGTAAATTTTCCAAGTGAGATCCCTTCCCTTGCTCTGACTCGAGACATGAATCTTCAAGCTGTTACCATGCTTCCTGTCGACTCGGTAGCGGAGGGTCCGCGTCCACAAGCTTTGCGTTGCATCGTTGAGTATACTGTGGGGGTTGCCTGTTCGACTCGGGCCGAGTCATGAATGTGTTGTTGTTATGGAACTTGTTTTTGTCTTGCTGGAGAGACTGTGCGCCATTTTCTCCAGTGAAATCCCCTCACTCGCTTTGACTATTTGACTATTTGAATCTTCAACCTAGTTACGGTTTATTCAAAATAGCTCAACGGTCTGTCGACTCGGCAGCGGCGGTCCGCATCCACACACGCTTCGGAGTGCGACGGCGATAATACTGTGGAAGCTGCCCGTTCGACTCGGGCCCGAGTCATGGGAATGCAAGAATCTGTTTTTGTCTTGTTCAAGTGCGCGCTTTTCTGCTGTGAACAGCCTTCACTCGCTCTGGCTCGAGACTTTCATCTTCACGCTGGTTTAAACGACATAAACCGACGCTCAGGCTCTATGTCAACTCGGTACTAGTAGCGGAGGGTCCGCATCCACACTGGCTTTGGAACACAAAATCTTGACCATATTGTGGGAGCTGCCTGTTCGACTCAGGTCCGATCACTGCGCTATCCCGTGTTTGTGCTTTTTTTTGAACCCGGGTACTGGAACAAGCAAGCGACTGCACCTATTTGTGCAGTCTTTGTTTTTGTCCGTCCTTCTGCGATTTGGAATCAGTTCAACGCCATGCGTTGAATTCGAAGGCAACGAGCGGCACTGGATTTTTTCTTCGTGATTTACTCCCGACCCAGCCTGGGTTCTCCGAGACCTGTATTTTCCCAATGCATTCAATGTCACTTCAGGCTATGCACAGACTCGGTTGCGGACGGTCCGCATCCACACAATTGCAGGATAAAGTGCGCGTCTTTCTGACCGCATTGCGGGTTGCCTGTTCGACTCAGGCCCGACTCATGATGGCGAGAAGGTGTCGTGTTTTTGTCTTGCTCAAGAGATTGTGCGCTTTTTTCACAAGTGAAACATTCACTCGCTCTGGCTTGAAACTCCAATTTTCACGCTGGTTTATCCAACAGAAATCGACGTTCTCTATCGACTCGGTAGCGGAGAGTCCGTATCCACACAAGCTTGGGGTATGCCACTTCAATGCTGCTGTGTAAGCTGCCTGTTCGACTCAGGCCTGGGTCATACATTGAATTTGAGATAATTTTTTTTGTGGGAGTGGTGAGGTTGATAATACTGAGGAAAGGCTGCGGGCGCCAATGGTAAAAAAGGCAGAAGAAAGTCCTCCTACAGTACGAATCCCTCCCTGCTGGAGCCTCTACTCAACTCGGACAATGCTTTTCTCGCATGTAACTCGAATTTCTGGGCCTGAGTTTTCCCAATTCAATCGGCGTCACTCTTCACGCTCCGTACGGATCGGTCGCGGACGGTCCGCATCAAGGATGAACGTACGGGGGATTTCAACCTGTCTTTCAAACTTTCTCTGATCTACTTACATGGCACTGTATTCAAGCCAACTGGAAGCGTGTGGTAGACCACCTCCAATTTATCTGGCTGCATTGGGCTGGGTGAATACTAGAGTTGTCGAGGAGAAAGGTGCACGCACCGGGAGAAAGCTTATCTTCCGAATTTTCACTGGTCTGCCGAATATTCCGCACGACGCCTGTGGACATAAATAATGCATAGTAAATGGACAGTCTAAGGAGATAGAGAAAGAGAAAAACATTCGTCAACTCCTCCAAGGCATCGGGCGCGGGGAGTCGAACCCCGACTGCGAGCTGTCAATTCTTTTTGAACGCTTTGACGGCAAAGAATGGCCGCTGTGTTCCGTACACCACGCCCGTTACGGTTCTATATCTGAAAGGTTTTCAATTTTGAGGTGAACTTGAAGTCTTGGCTCTGTTCGGGCGATGATGTTGTATTTATTACGGATGGATCGGATTCTGCTGGGTGAAGAAACCTGAGGGTATGTCCCTGCCACCGAATCAGTGAATAAGATTTCGCACGAGCCGCGCGGCGAGGAAGGTGAGAGAGACAAAAATATCATACATACACATCGTCAAGTCGGACCCTGGGAGTCGAACCCCGTTGCATCCCAGCTGTTGACTGGTCCTTAGCGTGTGGTACACCACGTCCGACTCGTCGGATTGCGTTCAAGCTTGGGTGAATAGCTGAACAAATCATGTAGAAGGAGGAAGGTATATCCACTTGGCTTTCGAGCTTGGGCCTTTCCTCACCTTCTGACATTTCGCATGGCAGTGCATAGCTCTAGACCAGCGCAAATCAACAGTGTAAAAAGAAGAGAAAAAAATGTGTGTTCCTTCCTGATATATTCGGGCGAGGGGAGTCGAACCCCAACTGCGAGCTAACCTCATGCCGATACTCTCTAAGAGTTCTCGCTGTGTTTCGTACACCACGCCCGTTGGCAATCCATGTATCAAATCTGCCTTCGAGACGGACGATCCCATTACTTACGACGCGCCCAGAGAATTCACTTTACTACTAGTATAGGTTTATATCTACCATAGGCACACAAGATTATATGACGTATCAAACATTGCATAAAACCACAAACATAAATACTTTTAGGTCGAATATATATTTTCCCCATTGCTCAGTTTCCTTCTGGATTGCATGGGTACATCCCATACCTATGTAGTATGCACCCTCCAAGCCAATTCCAGTCGTAGGCGGCCCCAAAGGACCCAGAGAACTGTTTTAAGTCCATCGGTATTTTCCGCCTCAAACGTAAGCACCAAATCCGGTAATTATTCTTGCCCAGTGTCCACATGGCGCGCTGTGCAGTATGTATGCACCATGTGGACGCCCGAAGATTTTTTTTTCGGTCTGGAGAGTGGCCACTCAATGCGACGATACATGCCCGACAAACTCGCGTCTGGATCTCTGGCTCCTTATTCCGCGGCCGCTACGCTCGATTTCTGGGGTGACGCCTTGCGCGGTGCCACTTTTCCGGCCTTCTTCCTGACGCTCTCCCTTCAAATGGTGTGTTGCCAGTCAGTCGTTGTGAATCGTTCTCATTCCATTTCAGTCGTCGTGCAATGACTGAAGCCGTCTCACCTCTCGACGCTCAAGCTTCTGACATCGTCACCTCGGCTTCAAGACTTTGAGGACTCACAATTTCCGCCTTTGGTGCGCACCAAACGTACTTCTCTTGCCACCCATATCTCACCGTGTGTGCAGGACAAGTGCATGATCTCCTCTCATTCATTCGCGCTGGCGATGGCCCACGGATGGAGGAGACGGTTGGCGACTTGGGTGGGTGTCGGCGGACACCGGCCGGGACGTGCTAAGTGTTGTGCCCGGGTGCGCGCGGAGACGCGTGCACTCTGTTTGCGCCGTGCGGGACTCCGTCTCCCACACCCAACAAAGACTCGAGGTCTGCTCTCATTCATCTTTGTGGCATGACACGGGCGCTGATCCGCGCACTTACAGGCAACCTGTCTGCCTCGCACCGCCCTCGCGAAAGTCGAAGCGGACACCATCACCGTGGTCCCCTGCATCCGCCTGCTCCCTTTCTACTTCCCCGTTGAATTCCCGTTCGTTCCCCCTCCTTCGTTTCTCCTTCTCACCTTCCCTTCCCATCTCATCTTACCCTTCCTTTCCCTCTTCTCGTTCTTTCCTTCCCTTGTCTCGTTCTTGCCTCCCCTCTACTTTGCTTCTCATCCTTGCCTCCTTTTCTGACTCATCTAAACTCTCCCTTTTCTCGTTCTTTCCACCTCTGCTCCCTCTCCACCCCGTCCTCCCCCTCGTCCTTCTCCGTCTTCCTTCGTCTCCCCCCGTCCTTCTTGCCGTCCCCCTCTTCCCCCTCGTTCTTATCCCTCCTCCCCTCCTCGTCTCCCCTCTCCTCCTCCCCTCCCCCTCATCCTATCTCTCCCTTGTCTCATTTTTCATCCACCCTTCCACCCGCTTCACCGGGGGGGAGGGTGCGGTGGTGTGTGCGCAGACGGGGAGTGCGATGCGCGTGCGGTGGGGTTTCGCAGGGGGATGTCACGGTGAGGGGGAATGGCGCGGTGAGGGGGAATGGCGCGTGGCGCGAGCGGGGTACGACGCTGGGGCCGGAGTCCGTGCGCGAGGGGGGAAAGACACGAGTGCGGCGGCGCGCACGCAGGCGGGGCTGCGTGCGGAGCGGTTTTGTGCGGAGCGGTGCTGCACGTGAAGGGGAATAGCGCTGCGCGAGTGTGGGTCGTGGACGAGGAACGGTGCGTTTTAGGATGTACTCGCGCGCGCGAGTACGCGGGAGGAGCGCGAGCTGTGTACTAGCAGCTGGGCAGCCTGCGGCGCTGGAGTCCGTATTGGCGGGATTGGGAATCGTATGCGATGCCGAATGCGCGATTGGGTCACGCTTGCGCGTGCGGGACTCTGTGGGGAAGCTAGCAGCGCTGCAAGTCGGTACACGAGTCCGAAAGGCGGGGGGTGCACGTATGCCCTGCGACGCCCGACGCGCGGGATGGCATGGGGGCGCGGCGCGTGCGTTTGGGTTACGCTTCCGCCTTTTTGTCGGGGAGCGGGGAGCTACGGCGTCGCTGCAGAGCGGAACGGGGAGCGGCGGTGACCTTGTTGTGTGTGGACCGGCGCGAGCGGTGCAGAAGATGCACATGCGTGCGGTGTGGAGGACGCACAAGGCACACAGAAAGGAGTGGCGGGGTGCGTTCCGTGGCAAGAGGATGGGGCAGGCTGGACCACCCACGACGGGCGCCATGCGGATGTATGGGTTACGCGGCTCGCTGTGCGGCTGATTCGCGCAGCTCCGGCGAAGTGAAGCCTCACGAAGAGGCAGCGGAGGTAGGGGCGGCAGCTCGCATCCTCCGCGCGACGTCGAGTACGAAGGCGTATCGCCTTGGTTCATGTACTTACGCACACAAAAATGCACTCAAAAATCCCTTCCCTCAAGACTCGAATATATTGAACTTTCAAGCTGCTCTATGCATTATAACTCGACGCTCTCTGTCGACTCGGTAGCGGAGGGTCCGCATCCACTCTGGCTTTGGAACACCATCACCATGATGTGGTAGCTGCCTGTTTGACTCGGGCGCGAGTCATAGTTGTGATCGCGCCTCTTTTTGGGAAGCCTGCCAGGCCTGGAGAGGCCAGATGAATTCTCCTACTTGTTCCGCCTTTCTTCCTTGTCAATGCCTGTCCCTCTACCCATGATCAATCAACGTTTTTCTTCGGTTGACTCCCGACCAAGCCAAGACCAAGCCTGGATTCTCTCTGAGACCTGCGTTGCGCCACGCACGGACTCGGACGATCCGCATCCACACAACATTAAGATACGATCCTATTGCTCAAGGACAAGTGAAGTCTAATCATGAAGTCCTTCACTCACTTCGACTCGATACTTTAATCTTCGATCTGGTTTATCCAACGCAACTTGGTGCTCTCTATCGACTCCGTAGCGGATAGTCCGCATCCACACAATATAGGGTAGAATTCTTTTGGGCGGTATTGGGTTTGCCTGTTCGATTCAGGCCCGAGTCATGACAGTGGCGTTGTAAAGAACTTGTTTTTTGTTTTTGTTTTTCTCAAGAAATTGTGCATTGCCTTTTTCTCCAGTGAAGTCCCTTCACTCGCTCTGACTCGAGACTTTAACCATCAGGCGAGTTTATCCAGCATGACCTCGAGGCTCTCTGTCGACTCGGTAGCGGAAGGTCCGCATCCACACAACCTTTGGCGTGTGCAACCGCGGTAATCTGTGGAAGCTGCCTGTTCGACTCAGGCCCGAGTCGTGGTCCAATTTTCCGTCGTCTTTTTCTCTCCGCCACATGGATATTTCTCAAATGAAGCCCCTCCATTCGTTCAGACCTAGCAATTGGAAATTTTGACGCTGGTTTATCCACCGTGACTTGATGCTGTCTGTCGACTTGGTAGCGGCGGGTCCGCGTCCACACGAACTTAAGGCGTGCAACCGTGGTAATCTGTGGAAGCCTCTGAGTCTCTCTTGACATCAGATCAAGGCTGCTTCACTTGCGAGTGCGCTGGAGACAAGACATTATTCCCATACGCGTGGTTGAGGGATAGAGCGAGCTGCTTGTTTTGGGCAAGAGGGAGCGCAGACTTGCTAAGTTTTCGGGAAGCATTCAACCCTCGAATAATTATATAAGTTCCTTCCGCGTTCACTGGAAAAAAAAACAGTCATTCGTCCACCTCAATCCATTCAGGCGCGGGGAGTCGAACCCCAACTGCGAGGTATCGTGCGGAGTAACTAACATATCGTAACAATTCTCAGAAAAAAGTTGTGCTCACATCAACCATTCGGGCGCGGGGAGTCGAACCCCAACTGCGAGCTGATTCAACCACAATACCAACTAAGAGTCCTCGCTGTGTTCCGTACACCACGCCCGTTGTTGCGGTAGTACGTATACCTGGCTGTATGCGAGTACTAGTGAGCGTTGAAGCCACAGATCTGGCACCGAGGTGTATATGCGGTGCCAGTTGAATATGGTAAGTAGGAAGGCAAGAAGATATCAACTCAACTTTCGAACTTTGTTGATCCCTCGAGTGCAGGATATTCCCGAGGTCACCTGCTGCTGCATAGCGTAAGCCAGAGCAAATAAATGACCGTGTGCAAACAAAAAGGAGAAAGAAAAAAGTCGTTTTCATATTTTCAGCCCATTCGGACGCGGGGAGTCGAACCCCAACTGCGAGCTATCGCGAAGGACGCACGAAACAAGAATGCTCGCTGTGTTCCGTACACCACGCCCGTTGTTGGGGTGTTGAATATACCTGGCTGCCAGGCTGCATGGGAGTGGACTTGAAAGCTGTGGATTTGGCAGATCTAGAGGGACGAGGATGCGCTTTTGACGCGTAGATTTTGCAGGGTGCCATCACGAAAAAAGGGGGTAAATGCTGGATCTATTATTCGGACACTAGGAGTCGAACCTCGATGCGCGAGTAGGTTTTTTTGAGAAAAGAGACGATCGTCGTGCACCATGTCCCGGTGAAGATCGGAGACTGCGTACAGAAGGGCTCCGCAGTACAAAGAAGGGTTTGAAGGGCAAGAAAGATCAAGTCAGAAGTAGCCAAAGGTTCCCGGCGTGTGTGCATCCCAGATGACGGATGTCCGAAACACGGGCGGGAAGAGCGAGGAAGCCCTTCGGTAGAAAAAGGATCCTCGAGGGAGGAAAGACCTGGTCAACCATGTGGACGCAGGGAGTCGAACGGTACTCGAACCCCGGATTGCGCAAGGCGAGCAGATCCAGCAAGTGCCACGTATACCTGGCACACCGCGTAAACACGTCCGTTTATTTCCCGAGCGGGTCAAGATAGAACCATCAACTTGATCAAGCGATTTACGAGAAGAGAGATGGAGTCGAAAGCGACGAACGAGTTGGAGGTTGTCGTGGTTGGAGAGAAGGAAGTCATTTGAGGCTGTGCGTGTCGGGCCGGCTGCGGCCTGTAGGCCGCTTCCTCTTAACGACCCCTTCACCACAAATTCGTCAATTCTTGCCCATGTGCCGTCCACCAAAAGCTTTGGGCCCGACAGTCGATGACTCTGACGCCAGCCAGGAGCATTTGGCGCGATGTGCAGTACTGCGTCGACGTCGGCAGCACCACGGGACACCCATACCCAAGACGTCTGGAGACATAGACAACAAGCTCAGCCAGTGACTAGGGACAAGCTGTCGACGCCGCTTGGGCGCACGCCTGGTGCTATATACACTGAAGTGCAGTTGCCACCCGGTCCGTTTCTCATGTGTCTATGAACACCGACTTCAGTCGCCTGAAATCGCGTCTACCCATGCGGCTGAATCTCGGCAGGACCACAACCGAGCTCGCAGTGCGGCCAGATTTCTACGATCCTGCTCTTCTTCTCATCTCCATCTCAGCGTCGCTCTCAACCTCTTGGCTATCCGCGCGACGGGAAGGAAGAGACGTGTACAGTATCGTGCGTGCGATGTGCGTTTCCCCCCCTTTCTCTTGATTCTTGTGGAGCATGGGGACGCGGCAGTGGGGATGCTCGCTATGGTATACCCGTACGCGCCCACGCCACAGGGATGGAGGTACGCGTCTAGATGCATGCCCGGCCGGTCATCTGTTTGCAGGACCCCTTCCTTGTCTCCTTTGCTTTGGGCAGTGCTCCCCTTCCAATCCCTCTCCCGCGTTCTCTTGCTCTTGCTCTTCCACCCCTCTTCATATGGCACGTTGCTGACTCACTTACAGACTCAAAAAACGACGCCGTTCTTCCTTGACTATCACTCTGTCCCTCGCCTCCCCCGTCCCCCTCGCCTCCCCTCTACCCTTCTTCCGAATTCGAAGGAGGTCGCGAGCGGGCATCGGAGGTGCCCCACGAAGGTGTTACGGTGTATAAAGGAGCATGCGTGTACGTGTGCGCGTGGGAGGCGGAGACGCGACATCGACTGACGCCTGCGTGCGTGCGTGCGCGCGTGCGCGCGTGTGTGGTGCGCGTGCGTGCGGCGGTGCGGGAGAGTCAGCTGGCAACTGTGGCGGCGCTGGAGTCCGTGCGCGATCGGTGTGTGCGCGTGCGGCGGGGCTCGATGGAGCTGGCAGCGGAGTCCGTACGCAAGCGGGACGGCAAGGGGCGTGATTGGGGACGATGCGCGCGGTGCGATCGGAAACGATATCGAGTGTCGCTGGACTGCGAGCGGCGAGCGGGGGCGGGGTGCTGGAGTGCGAGTCCCCTCCCGTCTCGTGTATTTCCTCCCTCTCCCCCTTCGTCTCTATTACTCCTTCTGCTCATCCACGCTCCGTTCCATCTGCTCTCTGCTCACTCATCCCCTCATTGTTCCCCCTCTCCCTCCCCCTCTCCATCCTTCCTCCCCCATCCTTCCTTCTCGCTCCTCCTTCGTCTTGCTCATCCCCTTCTCCTCTCCCTCACCCAGCCTCACTCCCCCACCGGCGCACCGCTGACACCTGCCGCACGCTGGCGCTGGTGGCCCATGCGGAGCGGGGGAAATTGAGGTGTCGAAGCGGTCGTAAGGGCGGACAACGGGGAGGTGCAGCGGGGATGCTGTACGTCGCCGTACGCCGTATGGGAGCAAGGGAGCAGGGGGTGCACGGGTGTGCGCGGGGATGCCGACTACCTCGAGGAGAATGCGAAACGGGGATGGGGAAGGATGCGCGCGTACGGAGACGGCCACCGCCGCGTGCTTGTGGATGGTCACGACGGGGATATGTGCTGCGCTTCGACTGGGAGCGGGCGTCCGTGCGTGAGAGCGGCGGCGGCGTCTGTGCGTGGGCTGGGGAGCGGCGGTGTGCGATGCAGTCCGTGCGCGATCGAGGAGGATGGCGTGCCTGCTGAAAGCGCACGTACGCATGCTGGCGGAGCTGTGGGGGGCAGCGGCGGCGGTGCTGCAGACAGCAGTCCGTGTGCGATCGGGGAGGATGCGCATATGCGCGTGCTTGTGGTGGGGAGGACGTTGAAGGCTGGAAGAGCACGCGCCGGTGGAGCTGTGAGCGCGCTGCTACAGTCTGTATGCGAGCGGGAGAAGGGCGTGCGTATGCGACACGAGGGGGCGGACGGTGTGATTGCAGGGGAGGATGCCTGCGTCCGGCGAGGGCAGGGCGCGGGAGGTGCGCGAGCGGGAATGGCATGGTGTGTGCGTAGATGCGTAGATGCGGGGGGAAGCACAGCGAGCATATCTGGGTACGAAGGCGGGGAGTGACAAGTGTTGATAAACCGTGCGACGGGGAAAAAAAGGATGCTATCGGGTGTGACTCGAAATCAAAGCCTTGAGCGTACGCCCGGTGGTTTTGTATGCGTGTTCGTCAATGGGAGTTTGCTGGAAACAAAAGTCGCAATGAATGTTTCCCCACCAATTCGGAGACAGGGAGTCGAACTCCGATCTACTAGCTGCATCCGTAATGCGGTTAACTGGCAGTGCGTTGTGGACACCACGTCCGATTCATTTGGCTGTATCCAAGCTGGGGTGAATTCTAGACCTGTCGAGGAGAAGGAGGAACCTGTTGGGAACCTGCGGATGATATTCACTGACATTACTTTCAAACTTTCGTTGATCTGCCACGGACAGTGCACACAAAAATGAATAGGAGTCGGAGAACCTGAATAGCCAGAGTAAATCAACCATGCAAAAAGAAAAGAAAAAGGTTATATGTGTCCCGAATTATCAGGCGCGGGGAGTCGAACCCGAACTGCGAGCTATCCAAAGACGACTTACGAATGCTCGCTGTGTTCCGTACACCACGCCCGTTGCTATAAGCCTATATCTGGCTGCAGATTGCGAGTTAGACTTCATTGAAGCCTTGAATCTGTCCTATCAGTCCAACAGATGAGTACGCAGTCCTTATTATGGATGGCTTCTGTAGGATCCCTGCTTGAGGTACAAGGGTATGGACCGAAATTACAAAGATCAGTGAATGAAAATTTGTACGCACAGAGGCCTGGGAGCATGCTGGAAGGAGAAGCGAGGGACAAGATTAGAAAAAAAGATCATGTTCTCTAGAGCTCGCATATTCGGACACGGGGAGTCGAACCCCGAGCTGTCGCACTGGCCAGCTGCAATTATAACAGTGTGCGTTGTACACCACGTCCGATTAATCTAGCTGTATTCAAGCAGAGGAGAGTAGACTTGTTGAGGAGGAACGCACGGGGATATAAGCTCATATTTCGAGCTTTGGCCGTCCTCGTGAGCAGACATCTTGGAATCTGGATATTCCTGGGATGATGCATTGCAGCATGATCGGAGGACCTGCACAAAGTAAACCAGAATAAACCAACAGTGCAAAAAGAGATCATCACAGCCATCCATACGGGCGCGGGGAGTCGAACCCCGACTGCGAGCGATCAATACATTTCCTTCGGCTATGAATTCTCGCAGTGTTCCGTACACCACGCCCGTTGTTGGCCAATTGGCTTGTAAGTGGTTGAGGTCATAATTGCGAGTGGAAATCAAAGCCGTGGCTCTGTTCGGGAGACGAGTCGTAGTTAACACGGAGAATAAAATTCGTACGCACAGAAGGCACGAGGTAAGGGCGCTGGAAAAACTCCGAGCCGAAGGGAAAGCGAGGGACAAGATGAGATAAAAAAGGTGACTTTCGTGCACGAAATTTTCGGACGGGGAGTCGAACCCCGAGCTGCATCGGCGCAGCTCACCGACAGTGTGTGATACTTACGCCAGGTCCAATTGACAGAACTGTGTTTGATAGCGTTAAGCTGGGGTGAATAGACTTGTGGAGGAGAAGGCGGAACGTACGGGGGGTATCCACCTAGCTTTCGCAAATTTCTACTTTCCTCGTGGGCGCACAACTTGAATATTCCCGAGAGGATCTAGCTAAGACGGAGTAAACGAACGGCATGTTGAAAAAAGAAGATGAACATTCTCGAAACTATATGGGTGAGGGGAGTCGAACCCCAACTGCGAGCTATCCCCAGGGCGATTTGTGAAAGAATGCTCGCTGTGTTCCGTACACCACGCCCGTTGTCGTTAACTAATGCTTCTAGACTGCGTGCAGAGTGCGAATGGAAATTGAAGGCTTGAATCTATGGGAGATGAGTCGTAGTTATTGCAGATGGATGGATAAATTCTGCAGGGCGAACAATGTTTCACCGGAATCAGGGAATACAATTCGTACGCACCGTTTGAAACGAACGCTGGAAGGTGAGGTAGACAAAAAGATATCTTATATACACGAAATTCGGACACAGGGAGTCGAACCCCCGAGCTCGCCGGCCACATCTGCACTGGTGACAAGTTGTGTACACCACGTCCGATTAATCTGGCTGCATTGAAGCTTCGTTGAATATTAGACTTGTCGAGAGCAAGGAACGTACGATAGAAGCCCATCTTCCAAGCATTCAAGTGGGTCTTTCCTCGTGGGCGGACAACTTGAATATTCCTGGACATTGCAGCATGAGGACCTACAAAAAGTAAGCTGGAGTAAACCAACGGTGTAAAAAAAATACACACGATCAGACTATTCGGACGGGGGGAGTCGAACCCCGGCTGCGAGCTATCCCCTATTGCCGAGTTGTTAAGAGCTCTCGCTGTGTTCCATACACCACGCCCGTTGGTAATTCATACATCGCATCTCCCCGTGAGTGGAAGCCAAGGCACACCATCCGCAATATGAGTGTGCAGTCCATAGCCTCATATAAGGCAGATTCTGTGCCATATCCGTGAGTGGCCAACAAAAAGTCGTGTCAGTGTTGAGTATTGTCAATGGGACACGAGGAGTCGAACCTCGTCGACAAGATGGTCTCAGCACCAGGAGACTCCCAACTTCTGAAGCAGATATGATCACCGTGCACCATGTCCTACATATAACCTGGAGAAAGACTCAGGACTGTGAGCGTTCGGGTATGGCAGCGCACTGTTTCAAGAAAAACTAAGGGAAAGGCAGACAAACTGAACGCCGTCTGGCGATAATCGGCCTGAAATGCCAGTTTTGTAGGTTGAAGCGAGGTGAGGATGCCGAGGAAATCAAGAAAGCCGTTAGGTAGGAAAAGGATACTAGAGGGAAAACAGGGGAGCTGATTGTATTTGGACGCGGGGAGTCGAACCCCGGATTGGCGTTCGAGCCGAATCAGATTCGCATGCGCCGTCATGCACAAGACTCCTATAGTTAGATCTTACTATAGGATCCGGATGCAGTTGGCGATGGTTGAGTGGGGGCCCTGAGGCCTGAGGGGTCGAGTGGCTGAACTGGAATGAGGACCGAGTCGGAGGTTGTTGTGGTTCGAGAGAGAAAGTCGCCGAAGGCTGTGTCGCGGGCCGGGTGCGTGCCGATCGCTTTTCTCGACCCACTTTTGTGACGCTTGCCTTCACACATTGGTCCTCTACCAGGTTTGGTGCAACAAGATTCCCGACAATTGACGCCATTGGCGCCGGCCAGGAGCTTTTGGCACGCTGTCGACGCCGCAGCGGAGATGACGTCAGTGATGTCATCAATCGCGATGGAGGTGAGTCGCCCGATTTGGAAACATCCCGTTGTTCGCTGACTTGGCTGAAAAGGTTGAATAGGTCGAGATGGCTTTATCGGCTGAATTGGTTGAATCGAGCTTGGGACGCTGAGTTGGCTTAGATAGATAAAAGGGCTAAACCGTCTTAAACGGTTTAAACCGTTCGACCACAGCAGACACCAGTAGTATAATGTATATCAACAGTATTTTAATGTACATGGGAGGTTAAACCGTTTAAACCGTTTAAACGGGTTAAGAAAACGTCTCCAGTAATACATGTTTGGTTTAAACCAACCGGAGCTGGATTTATATTGAGCCTTGGCTCTGTTCGGGAATTATTAGTGAGGGATTCTGCCGGGTGCTTGTGTGAGATATGGATGAACATAGGGATGCACCGAATCAGCTACTAAGTCTCGTACGCGCAGAAGACGTGGGGGAACCCTGAAATGAGAAGCGAGGAAAAGGATGAGACAAAAAGAGGGGATCAATAGATATCGCCAATTCGAACACGGGGAATCGAACCCCGAGGTACAGTCCCAGCTGCATCGCAGCAGTTAACTTGCGGCGCTAGGCGCGTGGCGCGCCACGTCCCATACCTCTGGCCGTACACAAGCTCAGGTTGATAACTGGGCTGGACGAGGTGAAGAACGTACATGAAAATGTATCCTTCGCCATTTTCCCTTTACTCGACTTGAAGCTTGAAGTCGAGTATTCCCGAGATCGTTCATGGGGAGCCAAGCCAGCGTAGTCGTTGAACGAACGAAGTGTAAAAAAAAAAGACATGGGTTCGGAATGCTATCCGGGCGAGGGAAGTCGAACCCCGACTGCAAGCTATTCCCAATACTCCAAGGTAATAATTGTCGCTGTGTTCCGTACACCACACCCATTGTTGAGCTCAGTGTCAGATCTGGCTGTGAGTGGAAGTTAGAGCCGTGATTCTGTTCGAGATGCGTCGACAGTACCTGTAAATACAAGGGGTGGATTTCTGTATATGAGTGGCGAAAGTTTTGTCAAGAAAAGAAAGAAAAAACAATGATCTAGGTCCATCGGGACACGAGGAGTCGAACCTCGTCGACGAGATGCAATCCGCGCCTTGCGATTCCCAATTGCTGAAGCAGATACGGTCGCCGTGCACCACATGCCGCATATTGCCTGGGTAAAGACTCGATACTGTGAGCCTTTGGCCACTGAAGACTGGAATTCAAAGATTGGCAGTTGGCATAAATCTAAAGCAGATAGACGCAGCAAACGTTCCAGTGGCCAATAAGAAAGCGAGTCTCTGGCAGACTCCAGTGGGTGTTCAAAGACGGACACTTGAGGGAAATCCTGTCTGTGAAAAGAATGCTCGAGGGAGGGAAAAAGCAGGAGTTCCTAAACAATCATTGGGACACGGGGACTCGAACCCCCGAGCTACAGTCTCAGCTGCATCGCAACAAATTGCAGGGACACCATGCCCGATTCATCTGGCTGAATCTGAGTTGGGATGAGTAAACTTGTCGAGGTGAAGGCGAAACTTCAAGTTACGAGGGATTTCAACCTGTCTTTCACAAACTTTTGCCGGTCTACCACTCACGATATCTAAGATTCGAGAACCAAATAAGGAGAGTAAACGAGCAGTGTGTTGGAAGAAGAAAAAAAGCAATCTTAACCACTTATACGTGCGTGGGGAGTCGAACCCCAACTGTGACCCACAATCCGTTGGCTGGGTTCTGTACACCACGCCCGTTGTCGTTACCTAGGCTGCAGGTTGGGAGTAGCAATTAAGCCTTGGCTCTGTTCGGGTCTGCAAGATCTCTGTGTGAGATTCTGTGTGGTAAGCAAGGGATGCAGTGGATGAAATTCGAGTGAACAAGGCTGAGGGGGAGGCTGGAAGGCGGACGCTGGACAGAGAGACAAAAAAATGTCACGCTCCTGCACGAATTCGGACACGGGTAGTCGAACCCCGAGGTATAGCCCGACCGCGTCGCAACAAGAACAAGTCAAGTGCAGGCACGCCATGCCCGATTAATCTGGCTGAATTTGAGTTGGGATGAGCAAACTTGTCGAGGAGAGGAACGTACGACATAAGCTCGTCTTACGGACTTTATTCTTCTCTCTGCGTAAAACTCGAATCCGCACGATGCATGAATCTTGAACTAGTATAAATCAACACTTTATAAAAAGAACGGATCTGTCGCACGAATTATCAGGCGCGGGGATTAGAACCCCCCGATTGCGAGCTATCCCCAAATGTGGCCCATACAAGAATGCTCGCCGTGTTCCGTACACCACGCCCGTTGTTGTCAGCCCAGGCTATACGCGTGCTGGAGGTTGCGAGTGGAAGTCAAAGCCTTGATATTCGAAAGGTGATTCGTAGTCATCACGGAGAACGAGATTCCTACGCACAGAAGGCACGAGGGATGACGGGGGACGCTGAAGGAGAGGCGAGGAAACCATGAGACAAAAAGATCGATATTATACGCACCGTCAATTCGAACACGAGGAATCGAACCCGGAGGTACAGTCCCAGCCGTTTCGCAACAGTTTGCTGGCAGCGTGGGGTACACCACGTCCGATTCGTCTGCCGGTATTCAAGCTTGGGTGAATAGCTCAGCACATCATGTAGAAGGAGGAACGCACCGGGGATATCCGCTTGGCTTTCGAGCTTTCCTCCGAGTCGTGGGCGTACAACTTGGGTCCCTGGCACGATGCAGTGGAGCATTGCGGCATGAGGACCTACAGAAAGCCCGAGTAAAAACACCGGTGTAAAAGAAAGAAGAAGAAAAAGCCACCGCTCATCAAGGCCATTCAGGCGCGGGGAGTCGAACCCCAACTGCGAGCCAATAATGTTTGTGTCAACGGTTAAGAGTTGTCGCTGTGTTCCGTACACCACGCCCGTTGGTAATCCATGTATCGACTCCGGTTGTGAGCGGAAATCAAAGCGGTCTGTCCGAGTGATGAGTGGTGGATTCTGTCTGCGTATCCATGAGTGGCGTGGTGGAAGTGTTGTCAAGAAAAGGACAAAAAAACCCCGGTAGACCTGAACATTCGGGCAAGAGGAGTCGAACCTCGTCGACGAGGATGCTCCGCGCACCAGTGGATTCCCAATTGAGATTGCCGAAGCAGATGCGGTCGCCGTGCACCACATGCCGCATATTGCCTGGGTAAGGACTCCATACTGTGAGCGTTCGGCCACTGAAGACTGGAGTTCAAGGATTGGCAGTGGGCAAAAAATCCAAGGCAGACAAACCCAGCAAACGTTCCAGTGGCTGGCAATAAAAAGGCGAGTCTCTGCCAGACTTCAGTGCCGGTGTTCAAAGACGGAGATTTGAGGAAAATCCTGCCTGTGAAACAGAATGCTCGAGGGAGGGAAAAAGCAGGAGTTCCTAAACAATCATTCGGACACGGGGAGTCAAACCCCTGTCTTGCATCGAATCACTGCCATATGCACCACATCCGACACTTCAAGTTATTGCTTTGGGTGTCCCAATACAGAGTCATCTAGCGAGTTGAGGGAACTTGAGGCTGAAATGTTCGTTGTTGTGGTTGGGAGAAAGTCGTCCAAGGCTGTGCATCGCGGGCCGGCTGCAGCCGCTTCCTTTTCACGACCTTTACGCCCCAAAGTTGACGATGCCTTGCCCTCTGAGCCCCCTGGCAAACGACCGAGGCCGCTACTACAAGATGAACAAGCGACGACAATAGTGTCGGCCAGGAGTTCAAGGCGCCCTCTGCAATACGCTCTGCGATTGAATCTACTTTCTAGATGGACGACATATTCGGCGGCCAATTCGCTTTCGCTCGTGTTCTAAGATGACGCGCGGCGCCAGCGACTCGGAGATGCCTTTTGCGTGACGTCCTTTTCGGCGCCTTCCTCGTCGCGCCCTGCCTTCCTCCAAATGCTGCGTTGCTATTCGATCATTGTTCTCAATCGTTCTCACTTCTTTCCAGTCGTCGTGCAATGACTGCGGCGGTGGCACACCCTCCCTCACAAGCAGTCTCCCGTCGACGCTTCCGATGGCGCCACTTTGGGCCAACACTTCATATCCGCCCTCGGTGTCCTTTTGCGTTCCAAACGTACGTTCCTCCTGCTCTCGTTCCTCAAATCTCACACTGTGCGCCAGTCCTCCTCTGATTTATCCGCACCAGCGATGACTCAAGTGTGGAGGAGACGTGCATGGAGCTGTCGACATTGGGTGCGTGTCTCCCTGCCTCCTTTTTTTTGGGGAGGCCGGTGAAGTGTGGTGTACGGGGGCGCGCAGAGGCAAAGATGGGCGCGCAGCGTCTGTTTCCGGGACTCCCTCTCCTTCTCTCCATGCATGCATGGCCATCCCCTCTCCTTTCTCTCTCATTCGTCTTTGTGCCGCAGCACGGTCGCTGACCCGCGCACTTACAGGTAGCGAGTCTGCGGCCGCGATGCTACTCAAAACCGACAACGTCACGCTGTCCCCGTGCATCCCCTGCCTCCGTCTCCCCTTCTACGTCCCCACTGTATTGGGCGCACGCACGGAGGGCGTGTCACTCCCCTCCTTCTCATTCTAACCCTCCATTGTCTCGTTCTTTCCTCTCCCCTGCACCCCTTCCCCTTGTCCTTCTGCTTCCACTCTCCCCTCGTCCTCGTCCTCGTCCCTCCTCCCCCTCTTCTCCCCTCGTCCTTCTGCTCCCTCTCTCCCTCCTCCCCCTCCCTCATCATCGTCCCTCCCCTCCTTGTATAACTCTTTCTCATTCCGTGCCGTCCTCCTCACACTGTGACTCACTCCTTCCCCCCGACGCACGCTACCCCCGAGTCGATACGATTCCATGCCATGCGCCGCGCCCCGCCGCGCTCGTGCATAGCGACTCGTGCATACCGTGAGGGTGCCGATGGGGAGCGTACAGTGGCGGAGCAGGGGCGGGAGCGTCAGGGTGCCGACGTGTGGCGGACCTGCTAGATGCGGGTGAAGAGGCGGGCGGCGGGCGGCACGGGGATGCCCTACGCTTTAGCCTCGCCGAGAGGAGCGCGTGCGGAGTACCTGGAGCGCGTGCTGTGGACGGAGAAGACTTGACACGCAGATGTCTGATGTCGTGGGACGCGCGAGGCGGACGGCGCTGGAGCTTGACCGCGTGCGTGAGCGGGGTACGAGGCTGGACGTGCTGCAGCCCGAGCCCGTGCGCGAGGGGGGAATACACGAGTGCGCCGCGCAGCGCACATGTACGAGGTGCGTGGTGCGCACTGTGCGCGGACGGGGAGTGCGTGCGGTGGGGGTCTGCAGAGGCGGGACTTGACGCGCAGATGTCGGTGTCACAGCTCGCGCCCGTTCGCCCGGGGGGGGACGAGGTGCGGCGGCGGCGTGTGCGCACTGCAGCCACTGCGGAGCCGGGGAGCGCGCGCGGTGGGGTTTTGTAGCTGTCACGTTGCTGCGCGTGAAAGGGAATGAGGGGGGATGGGGTGCGCAAGCGGGAACGGAGGGGGAAGGTGCTCAGGGCGCGTATGAGAGACACCAGGGGCGTGGACGGGGACGGCGCATTTGTGGATGTACGCATGCGTTGCGCACGGCGCGGTGGGCAGTACGCTGAAGGAGATGTGTACTCGTATGAGAACGGCACGGCGAGGTGCACATATGCGATGCCTGACGTGTGCGGGATGCGTCCGTGTCCGTGTGTGGGACTGTGCGGGGGAGCTAGGCGCCACGCTGCAGTCTGTACGGGAGCCAGAACGGCGGGGGTAGTGCGTGCAGTGAGCAGTGCTGTGTAGTTGCGTGGAGTCTATGCGCGACTGGAAACGGCACGGGGAGATGTACGTATGCGACGCCAGACGTGCACGGGGATGGGGTACGCTTGCGTCTGCGGGACGCTGAAGCAACGTATGTTGCGGAGCTGTCCATTAGCAGCTGCCGCGAGGCACTAGAGTTCGTACGCGAGCGGGACTGGCACGGGCAGGGGCGGCGACTCGCACTTGTGCGTGACCGGCGCGAGTGGTGCGGAGGATGCGTGCGGTGCGGAGGACGCGCGAGGCGCACCGTGGCTTGGCGAGAGGATGGGGTAGGCTGCCACACCAGCTTACGGGGAAGGGTGCCATGTACGGGTTGCGCGGCTCGCTGTGCGGCTGATTCGCGCGCGATTAGTGGTTTGGGCGGTGCAGTATAAGCTGTACGAGGAGGCAGCGGGTGTGCGTCCTACGGATGGCGCAATGTAAGTTTCACGAGGGGGCAGCGAGGCGGCCTGGGGCTGGGAGCTTCAGCGCGCTTCGTCCGCGCAACGTGGAAGGCGGCGAAGGACGGGGTATCAATATAGCATCCTCCGAGTCAATGTACTTGCTTACACCTATATTTTTTTCACGCCAAATCCCTTCGCTCGCATTGACTGAAGACTTTATTTACAAGCTGTTTCATCCAACATACCTTGACGGTCTCTGGCGACTTGGTAGCGGGGGGTCCGCATCCACACAAGCTTCGGATTGCGTGGCGATCGTAATGCTGTGGAAGCTACCTGTTCGACTCAGGCCCGAGTCGTGCTTGCTCTGAATTTCACATCATCTTTTTTGTACTCCGAGCAGGAGCGGGCTTCCTTTTTCCAAATCCTGCCAGGCGTCAATGGTAGGTAGAAGAAAATCCTACAGTAAGCTTGGCTGCCTGCTCGACAGTCTCAACTCAAACCGAAGTCATGTCCGAGCGACGTTGGATTTTTTTCTCGCAGCTCAGCCAACTCTATCTTAGCGCAGTTTAAATTCTCCGAGGCCGACATTCTCCCCAATTCAGTCAACGTCAGTCACTTCACTGCACGCTACGTACGGACTCGGTCGCGGAGGGTCCGCATCCACACAAGATATGGTGGGTCTGTCTGATCGTATTGGGGTTGCCTGTTCGACTCGGGCCCGAGTCATGACAGTGGCGTTGTAAAGAACCTGTTTTTGTTTTGCTCGAGAGATTATGCGCCTTTTTCTCAAGTGAAATCCCTTCACTTGCTCTGACTCGAGACTTTAATCTTCAAGCTGCCAGTGGTTTATCCAAGAAAGCTCAACAATCTGTCGACTCGGTAGCGGAGGGTCCGCGTCCCGCTGTCCACCCAAGCTTGACATCCACGACCGGGTCATCGATCTGTGCCTTTTCGACTCTGGCCCGAGTTATAGCAGTTGTGTGTATGCAGTATTTTTTCTTTGAGGCCTGCCAGAACCGTCGAACTGACGCCCAATGCGTACGTATATATATACTGACAGAGGTCGTCTGGTAAATGATTAGATACGGTGGAAAATGCCCATGGGATCTTCGGCTGCACCCAGCGTGGACAACCGGCCTATTCTTCCCATCGTGGTGGAGAAACAGTAAACTCAGTCCGTGATCTACTGATATTCGCATACGCATCGCACCTGTTTTATCTTTTCGAGGGGGAGGGGTCATTATTATATCTTCAGAAATCGGTGTTTCTCTCAATCGTTCCAGTGGCCACCCGACCGCAAACCAAACGGTGACTGCTCTCCCTCCATAAACGGTGTTGGTTTATTTTTGAACGGCTCCCATGACCAACCTTGCAGATTTTATCTCATGACTGGAGCGTGCGTGCGCCTCGGGACGCATTACAAGGGAACGACGGGGAACGGAGAGCCGCAACTGACTGACATCCAAGCCTTCATGTCCTCCGCCAGCGAAGAAATTGCCTCTTCCTGGCTCACAAAGTTTGGCAACGCACTCGCAGCATCGGACATCCACGGTGTCCTAGCGTGCTTGCAGCCAAACGGATTCCTCCGCGACGTCCTCGTTTTTACCTGGAGAAACAGAACCTTGCGCGGCGCAGACCAAATTTCCGCATATCTGGGCCACGCGTTCGCGCGCGGAGTCGCGGTTTCAGGGTTCAAAATCGACGAACGAGATAAACTATCGCCCGCAGTCGGCCCAACGCCAAGCACATCATGCCTTTCCGCGATTTCGTCGGCATTCGTCTTCTCGGTTGAGGCAATCGGAGTGGGTCGAGGCTATTTTACTTTGGTTCCCGGTGGCGAAGATCCTGCGGAATGGAAGGCGGTGACCGTCTTTGTGACGCTTTGGGATATCAACGGACATGAAGAACTTGGACCGGAGGAGGGCACGTACGGAGGGCATACGATTGCCTGGGAGGATGTGGATGCGGAGCGGCGCCGGGTGGTGGAAAGCGATCCACATGTACTTATAAGTGAGCGGCACATTCCTCCGCGTTGCTTGGTTCTCATGCAAGGCTCAGTCGGTGGCGGTCAGACCGGTCTCAACGTTGCGGCGAGGTTTCGTCAGATGCGAATCCCCGCACTCGTGATCGAGCAGAATGCGCAGGTGGGAGATAACTGGCGCAAGAGATATCCCACCTTGACATTGCACACGCCGAAGATGCACCATGCAAGTGCGTGCTGCTGCGTATTTCGCGCTGATTGTTTCCTGAGTTTCCTTCAGTGCTCTATCATCCGTACCCTGATAATTGGCCGACATACACTTCGAGAGACAAACTCGCAAATTGGCTAGAACAATACGCGGTCTCTCAGGATTTGTGTGTTTGGACCAATTCGTACCCGCTCCCGACACCGACTTATGACTGCAACGCGAGGCGCTGGACTGTCACCGTCGTTCGAGACGGAAAGGAAATTATACTGCATCCAGCACATATCGTCCTTGCCGCTGGCACCATCGGAACACCGAGGATTCCATGCGTCCCCGGTCTTGACACCTTCGCCGGGGAGATTCTGCATTCCGCGCGATACCAAGGGGGAAAGCCGTTCGCGGGCAAAAACGCTATCGTCGTTGGAGCGGGCAATTCGTCGGCGGATCTAGTACAGGACCTTCATGTGCAGGGCGTGCGATCCGTCACCATGGTTCAACGATCGTCCACCTGCGTTGTGGCCTGCTCGAGCATCCGCCAGCTGGCGGAGCGGATTTGGCCCTACGACGTCCCCGTTGAAGTCGCGGATTTCAAGTCGATGGCTACGCCGTTTCGTCTCCTCAAGGAGGTGCTGAGCGAGCGTAAAGATGAGCTGCGGGCCCAGGAAGCGGAATTGCACAACAAGCTTACGGGTGCTGGGCTCAAGTTGAACATGGGAGTGGACGGGTCAGGACAGTTCCCGATGTTCTTTGAGCGCTTCGGAGGTCCGCTTTATTTCGTGGTCGTGGACCGTCACTGATTATTTGTCCACAGGATATTGTAAGGTATTCATCCTGAGAACCCTATTTGAAAGGCTAACTGCGTACAGGGCTCGATGTCGGCTGTGCAGACTTGATTGGGTCGGGTCAAGTCAAAATCAAACACGGAGTGGAAATCGCCCGGCTCACGGAGGATTCAGTGATCTTCACAGATGGCTCTTCCCTCCCGGCAGACGTCATCCTCTTTGCGTACGTCTCTTGGTGCTTCGCGTCCCTAGACTGAAGTATGATAGCACGGGCTATGAGAATATCAGAGACACGATGCGCGGCTTGTTCGGGGACAGGGTCTTAGATCAGACGCGACCCGTGTGGGGAGTCGATGAAGAGGGCGAGATACGTGGCTGTTATCATTCGTCTGGCCATCCTGGGGCGAGTAATTGTTTCCCGTGCAGGACCCAACTGACGTTCCGCCACAGCTTTGGTTCGCAGGCGGTAATTTCGTGACATCGAGGTTCTATTCGAAGCAATTGGTGAGTGATAAGGGAAGTGTTGTTTCGCTGACTGAGTGTTGTAGGCTTTGCAGATAAAAGCGATTGAGCTGGGATTCATGGAGGCGTAATTGGTCGGGTGAAAGACAGGATGAGACATGACTGAGGACTCAAGACCTGCCCCGGCCATATCCGAGAGGTAACGAAATAATCGACATAGCTAGTTATGTATCTGTCGGAAGAGACATTGTTCTATACCAAGAGAAGGATAGCAGCATTGTTATAAACCTCGTTGAAGCATCAGTATTAAGGAGCAAGCTATTCAAGTATTGACACACTGTTCATGAATCAATTCCCTGTCCCGGATATTGACGTCTCGCAAGCGTGGCTGCGGTTCTACGCGCGGAATGGCTGATTCCCAGTTCATGCAAAATTGGGCATGCTACCGGTTTTAAGTATAGCTTCAAATGTCTGGTGAGCGGATGTCATATCTTACCAGATTCGTGGCATCTGTCCGGTAACGCCGGCGAGCAATGCAATCGTCACGCTCGGCCAATGGACTAGAAGAATATTCCTTTGTGAATGACTTGATATCGTTCGACCAGTAGAGCGGGGTCTCAGTGGATGGGTCTCAGAAGGCAGGTGTGAGTAAGGTATACCCGCGGGAGTACGAGCGAACTTACGGGGTATACTGGGAAATAAAGTTCCCCATTCATGTCGCGGCAGATGTTTCTCAAGTTTATGCGGCAGACGCTTTTGAAAGCTGCGAATTTAACGTTCAGAGGATAGGGCTGAGAGTTAATGAGGAGGAACACACTGTGAGGGGAAGCATGAATCGCAGTATCGCGCATTGAACTTCCATAGAACTCCTACCCCCGGGACAGGATCGCCGAAGTCGACAAAACATGCCTGTGCGAGAAGCTGTGAATGGGAATTTCAAGTAGATGGCCGAATCCTACAGAGCAGAAGCCACCGAACAAAAGATGTGCCCATCTCAGTTCACATTGGGTGAATGGACAAGGCGGTAAGCTGTCGTCAGCAACAGCGTCCTGGAATGCTTCACGCCAGATTGGACCAGCATTGGACCGACTGGTTAGGAAGAGACGAATGGATCGGCATGTTCTGCTCAAACTGTACAGCTCCTGTGGACCCAGATACCAGCAAATCTGACAACCCAGTTGGCAGCCACAGGACCACCAATTAACGGGTGATCTCACCTCTGCAAGCATATCTTGAGGCAGCCAAGCAAGGGAGGCTAGAGGCACAGGGCGCCCGGCCGCTGAAGATGGGCGCTGCCTCTTTCTGCTGAACGGGTTCAAGAGCCGCATGTGGACCTGGGTCGGATGCGAGGTGGTGGAAGCGGAGGAAAAACGAATCGTTACTCCAAGTGTTCCGATCAACTGTTCCGGGCCGTAACGGAACTGATCTGTAACCACCATGTCGTCCCAAATACTGTCCGACGCGCACTCACTGTGTTGCGTGCCAAAGGAGTGACACATCCATGCATTCAAGGCGTACCTCATCTGCCTGCACTGGTTTTCTACTATCCGCCATTTCTTTCTTATCTGTGTTTCTACTATCTGGAACCGTGATCAATTGAATGCGATTCTTTGAAGGCGGCTTCCTACTCTGTGACCAACGGCTCGCATCCCAGCTACGGTCATGGACGGTCGGCATCCACACAAGATTAGGGTGATGTTCTCGCTCGTACTCAGGCCCGAGTAAGTTCGACCCTGAATCCTAATGCTTTTTTCCAAAAAGATCTAAAAAAGACCCGAATCGTTGCACTTCTTTATTCGCCCGTCGTTGTCACTCTCGCAGCCTATAAATTGAATGCGATGTATGCCATCCAACTTCACGCTCTGTACTGACTCGGTCGCGGACGGTCCGCATTCCCTAAAACTGGGGCACGAAACGTCGGTAAAGGGAGGTCGCCTGTTCGACTCAGGCCCCAGTCGTTAAGCTTGTATTTCCGAAAGTATTTTTCTTCTCCCGCTCTCCCGCTCTCTAAGAGCACACCAGCAGGCGGGCTTCGATGCGAATTTACTTGATTATTCTCCCGTATCGAAGCGGTGGCAGATGGTTTACATCCACACAACATTAAGGATTCTGTCCAGGTATGCTGCCTTGCGTTGGGTCAATTCAATGCAATGTGATTTATTCGTGTAACTCAGGCTCTGTACCGACTCGGTCGCGGATTGTCCGCATTTCCCTACAGTTACAACCAGTGCGTTGCAGGGAAGACACCTTAGACTGTCCCCAGTCTTGGAGTGAATGAATGTTTTCTTCGCCGGTCCTGGTTGCTCTAATCTGATGTGGAGTCACCCATTCCAATTTGCTGCCATGCATTCTAAGTTAATTCACATTCCGTAGCGACTCGGTGGCGGGCGGCCCGCACCCCACAAACTTTGACCATTCCATGCACATACCAGGGAAACCGCCTGTTCGACTCAGGCCCGAGCCATGGGGTACCATTTACAAATGCTCTTGTCTTTTTTGCCCAGATCGATGGTACTTCCAAATCACCTCACACACACACACACCGTAGGACAGAAATTCAACAAAGAGTACACTTCAATACGCGCCATTTGGGCAAAGTCCGCAGCGAACACCTATCCCCATAAGGATAGCGTACTTCCTAAAAAGGACATACATACATGCTCCCTCATCTGCTCCTCCTGCCCCCCACGTAAGCATGCCCTTTACATCCTCCTTCCCCACGCTGACTCACTTAACTTCAGCCCAGCGACGCCTCGCGTGCAGGCATGAAGCACACCGAGAAGAGATGGGAGACTTGAAGAGCGACTTGAAGCACAAAAGCTAGAAAGCAAGCCAATCAATACTCCTCTTCAAGAGCAAAGCAGAAACATGTACAACACGCTTGCGTACTGTAGGTATGTAAAATCGTAAGGTATTCCTATGTACACTTCCTCGTTCCGACTTCCACAAAATCACCCCACACACGGACTCGACGACGCACGCTTAGTTGCGGAAGAGATCCCGACGACCGAACTTGACCGAGCGGACAGCGCGGCCGGCGATGGCGCTGATGACACCGTCGGGGGCGGTCGAGGGCTCCTCCTCAGGAACGTTGTTGACGGCACGGCCGGCGATGGCGCTGATGACACCGTCGGGGGCGGTCGAGGGCTCCTCCTCGGGGACGTTGTTGACGGCGCGGCCGGCGATGGCGCTGATGACACCGTCGGGAGCGGTCGAAGGCTCCTCCTCAGGGACGTTGTTGACAGCGCGCTTGCCACCCTTGGCCTTCGCAGCACCAGCCTTGGCAGCAGCGGCGCCCTTGGCGGCACCGGCCTTAGCAGCAGCGGCAGCCTTGGCGGCGGCGGCCTTGGCAGCAGCACCAGCCTTCGCGGCGGCTCCGCCCTTGGCAGCGGCGGCGGCGGTTGCGGGCTGGGCGGCGACGGCGGGAGGAGGGGCAGCGGCACCAGCAGCGGCGGCAGTGGATGCGCCGGCAGCGGCGGTGACGGTGACGGTGACGGTGACGGTCTCGGTGGTGTCAGCGCCTGCAGCGGCGGCGGTAACGGTGGAGGCGGCGGCGGTGGTCACGGCGGCTGTTGTCGCAGCGGCGGCATTGTTGCCAGCAGCTCCGGCAGCAGCAGCACCGGCGCCAGCAGCAGCACCGGCGCCAGCAGCAGCACCAGCGCCAGCGGCGGCGCCCTTACCACCAGCAGCAGCAGCGGCGCCCTTGCCACCCTTGCCTCCCTTCGCACCCTTGGCGCCCTTTCCAGCGGCGGCAGTGGCGGGGGGTGCGGCGGTGGCGGGCGGAGGGGTAGCGGCGGCACCAGCACCTGCAGCGCCAGCACCTGCAGCGGCAGCGGCGGCACCGGCGGGGTCACCGGCGGCGGCGATGGTGAACGGCTTCGAGCTGCTGAGCACGGTCTCGATGTCGTCGGCGTTGACGGCCTCGAGAGTGTATGTGCTACGGGAAAAAATCAGTAAGTCGTTATTTATTCAAGACAGAAAAGCGTACCCAGGGGGGATCTGGCCAAGGCCAACAGCGGCCTTCAGTGTCGTGGGGACGATACCAGTGGCGATGTCAATGGAGATCGGGCCCTTGAGCAGGAGGGTGAATGCGCTGGGGAGGAAGGATTAACGAAAATCCAAGAGCCGGAATATTCAGACGTACGGGTCGGTGGACACGGTGGTCCAAGTGACGGCGAGGGTGCCATCGGCGTCGGTCGTGACAGGGGTGTCGAGAGTGAGACCCATCACGGATGGGAACACGACGGCGGCGCCGAAAAGGAAAGATGCGATGAAGACCATGCTTGTTGAAGAGGGAGGGAGTTGAAAAGAGAGGACTTGCTCGAGACTGGCTCAGAGGGAAAAAAGAACGAAGGAAGGGAGGGGAATCGTACCCTTTATGTGCGCTGGCGAGCCATTATAAACGGACCCCATTATAGCCGTCGTTGCCATCATCCCTGTTTCGGCTGCCCACGGCTGGCAACATAGATCACAAAAACGCCGGTTTGAACGAGATGTATAAATAACGATCCTCCTCATTGGGTCCCTTGGCTTCGGTATGTCATCAGCGGTGCCTCGCCAACATATATCAGCACGGCGATGGAGAACCGTGTCTTTGCAACGCCCCAAGTCTTGGGTGCATCGTCCACCGGCGTTCGCTGCGTCGACGAGATGGTTTGGATCTAGTCAAACACCGAGTTAGACCGTTGGACACGACGTCATTGATCGGGTTTAATGGGCCACAGCGGTCCTGATTCTACCCCGCCCGTGTCCTCCTGAACTCGTCGAGATTTTCCTTGCCATGGGAGGTTACTGTCTGGCTGCCCCACTTCTTGGCCCGCTTTCTCGTCAACTCGTTCTCTTCAATTGCGTTGCTGGAATCAAAACCAAGAATACGACGCCGTAAGTTCTGCACTTGGCAGGCCGTGTCGTGCGACCTCCGAGGTTTACTTATATAGCGGCATTGGGAATGGAGACGCCAGGACGCAACACGGCCTCGAGCAGATCGCACCGTCGCACCGTCGCCGCTGGCTGTCGCGCATGCAAGGGGAGATAATTATACCGCCGACTTCGATTTAGGCGCGCACGATGCTAATCAGACGTTGTGACCTCGAGTTCAACGCCAACACCTGTCGTTTATCTTCGTCGAAGGTGCTAGAAGCTACCACTGCTCGCTCTGAATCCTCTTGGATCCTGCGGCACGTCGCACACATTCGGCTCACTCCATTCGCGTTAGCATGCCTAGCACCGATCGCGTCCCCAATTCTACTTCACACAACATCCCTGGACTAGCCCGGTGGTCTGCACGCCGAGGATGAACAGCATCGCAGCTCTCGCCTTGCCTTGAATCGTTGAAATGTAAGTTTGGATGAGTTCGCTTACCCTTCGACGCTTCTAAATTAACCTATTCTCCTGTTGCTGCCCTATTTAGGTACCTTGGAGGTCCTACCCCTTGCACCGGTTGGTAGCGGACGGTCCACATTTTCCATATTCTGAATTGATGTAGAAACGCGCTCCATGGATGGGAAATTCGCCTGTTCGACTCAGGCCCGAGCCATATGGTCGGATTTTCTAACTCTTTATTCATCGTCCTTTCCCAGAGCCCACAAAGACTCAAATAAACGTGCAGGCGTCTGTTTATTTCCCGGGGACGCTCAAACAATATTTCTTGGCAGCCCATCCGGCCGTCCTGACTCCCCAATTGTCGGAATTGACTCTCGATCACCAACAGCGCCCCAGTTTTGTAAGTGACGAAGTTCAAATACGTTGTTCAGGTGTATCGACTCGGTGGCGGTCGGTCCGCATCCACACAACCTGCAAATGCCGAGTCTCTCTCCGTGGAATTCGCCTGTTCGACTCAGGCCCGAGTCATATCTGGTGGGTATACGCGAACTTTTTTTTTGTATTCGCTGTTTTTCGGGGGCAGGACGACTTAGATAAACGTGCAGGCGTCTTTTCACTCGCCGCGGTCCCCACGAACAATACTTCCTGAGACACGCACTGTTTTCCACAATTATCCAAAGTGGACTCTCAACCCCAACTAACCACCTCTGTACGTGCGCCGAAGTTTTGTACGTGACAAAGTTTACATACACCGTTCAGGTATAGCGACTCGGTGGCGGACGGTCCGCTCCACACGATCTAATCTGTTGCAGCGCCGTTCTGTGGAAGTCGCCTGTTCAATCCGGGCCCGAGTCATGGGCTGTTCAAGTAGTCTTTTGCCCTCTTCGATGATTCCCTTGGAAACCTTGCAACTGCGTCGTCGATACCACTGACGTGAAATCCCCCAGACGTCGAGTCACAGCTGTTCCAGTAGTCACTTTTTGCCCTCTTCGACAATTCTCTCGGAAACCTTGCAACTGCGTTGTCGATACCACTGACGTGAAATCCCCCAGACAAGAACGTTCATCTCTTCTTCAAGTTGACTCTCAATCTGTTTCGCGCAGGCAAATTATGCGACTGTCAGTCCCACGCACTGATGCAGTGCAGCGACTCGGTGGTGGACGATCGTCATCCACGATCTGTGACTTGCTGGAGCCTCCGAGTTGCCTGTTCGACTCAGGCCCCAGTCATATCTGGTGGGTTTCACGAGCCTCTTATATATCGGAGTCATACATTTATTAACCGTTTCTCAGAGACTCAAAAAGATGGGTAGGCGTTTTTCCCTCCCGCAGACGATATTCCGTACGACACTGTCTTGATCCATTGTTCGAGGGACTCTCAATCCAACTAACTACTTCTGTACAGTGCTGTACGCGGCAGATTGTCCGTACTCCGTCGATTCGGTGGTGGACGGTCCCGCATCTGATACGAGAGCCTTGTTTCGTGGAATCCGCCTGTTCGATTCGGGCCCGAGTAATAATCACGACGGATGCTTTTTTTTTGTTCCTCCTTTTCTTTCTTTTCTTTTCTGATTTTATTGAGCAGACTTGTGGAGCAAATCCAGAAGAGCCGAACGTCCACCCCAACAGGACGACGGTTCTGAATCAACGGTCACTCAACCAAGCAGTTGAACCAGTAGATCTTAAGCACGATGATAAGGCGCAGCAAACCAAGCACGCCGATCCGAAACCATTGCTCAGAGAAATTCAACACAGGTTCAAACAGGATATGCCAGTTCATATGTACGAGCGTCTGTCTACGACCCTATGCACAGCCCTTATTCTCTTTAGGTCCTTAAACCTGTAGATCTCGTTAAGAACGGATCAACCTGGTACAGCAACTGCTGGATTCGTTTTTCACACAGCGCCTGATCGAAGTTCAACGTAGACGCCGGGGCGCCTATCAAATATGGCCTCATCCCGCGCCTCGCGGCATCACCTCGCGGTGCCGCACTTAAGAGGAGTCGTTTTGGGACACACCGCCACTAACTGCGCTCTCCACTACATCCCCAGCCATGTCCGAATCCTTGCTGGTCCTCATCGTTTCTCTCTCGGCGATAGTATTAACGCTGTACGGCGTGTCCCCTGTCGCAGCAGTGACCGGTTACGTGCAGCAGATGTGGGCGAATCCGCAATTCGCAGAACTCTTCCGATTCATGTTTCTGGGTGAGTGGTTTCTCTGCCATCTGGTGAGCCTTTTCCTCAGCTTTTGTATTGTCAGGAACAATCGTGGAAACTAGCAGAAAACTCGGAGAGATGTTGTTGAGTTCCAGCTCTAGCTGTAAACTTGAATATTCCATACGACATTACTGCGCCGACTGATTCTATGCGATATTCAGTATTCGTGGTAAGGCGAGGAATCCATGCGTATATATGCGCTTCTGACTTCCGATCCTCCTCGATTGCAGGTCAAAGCCGAGTTCGAGACACGCGATTTTGCGTACGATTGGGTGCTCAACTACTTGGAGCATCACCGTGTGTGGAACGAGAGCAGGTCCTTCAAGGTCCTGGCCCGCAATGCGTCGTCGCGCCCAAACGCCTCCTCAGCTTTAGGAAAAACAGACGGTCACCCCGAGGCCATCTACGAGCCTGCACCTCTGATGCCTTCCATTTTCCGATGGAAAGGCTACTGGATCTCCGTCGTGAGTGCTGTTGACACGGATCGGAGGTTATAGCTATAAACCCTGCAATTTTCTTCGTACAGAATAAGACCGTGGCGGGGTATTCGCACTACGACACCGGAGAAGAGGTTGGCGGTACCCTGACGATTAGGTATCCATTCCCTTTATTTCGAAGCCATCGACTTTGAACTCTTTATTAGCATATGGAGCCGCAAGCGCGGGATTCTGGACAAATTTGTCACGGCTGCTAGGCAGTTTTATATCGACTCGAAAGTCCTTCCTCGCAAGGTGGAACGCGAAAAAGAACCTGTCCGTGTTTGCAACCTTGTCGCATGCCTCTGAAGCTTATCATTATCATCGTCCCCAGTCCGGGTGCCTCATGACAGCGGTATTCCCGCAGGGTGATTTGTCCCATGACTGGATGTTCGCGTACCTCGTAGGCTGATATTTGGATTCACCGTCATTCGCGTTATTCAAAATCATCGCAGCGCTCTACCGATGCCCTTCAAGACACCATGGATTTCACGATCAGCACGAAACAAAGCGATTTCGGCTGGGGCACCGGGCCTAAAGACAGAGTTCGGTACATGCCAGCTCATGATACCAAACAACGCTTTCTCTTCACGTCCCCAAATACTGGTCAGAGCACATGGCTCCAAGGTCAGCGAAACAACGCCTGCTTCATTCTCCATATCCATCTTTCATTACCAGTCGTGGTGACACCGGGCACGGTCAGCTGGAACTCAACTACTGCAACTGGCGGGTCGATCACTCTCACGTTCGTTTGTTTCATCGTCCCTTCATTGCTCGGAGTTGCATCTGAACTGCGGTCGATCGAACAGGCTTTACTCCTCCGACAAGGAAGTACTGTCCGATCTCATTGATACCGCGCACAAGATATATTTAAAGAAGGGGGTTTCCACGGTAACCGTTCATCTCACCGACAATGTGAGCTTCAAGAGACTAGCTCATGCTGCTGATCACCCAATCCAAATTTGCTCCTAGCGAGGCGAATGGGCCAAGACTGTCACGAAATCGCGTCGCGAGTTAACAACTTTGATTTTGCCGGCTGATATTAAGGAGACAATTCTCGCTGACGCACGGGAATTCCTGGCGAGCGAGCACTGGTACAATGAGGCAGGAATCCCTCACCGTAGAGGTCAGCAAACTTATCTCTCCTTGTGCGAATATTTCTGATGTTCTCCTTAGGCTATTTATTGTGTATGTCTTAATTCTTTCCGCATGGCCAATCCCTGACTTCAACATGGAAGATGGGGAACCAGGGACGGGAAAGGTTCGTAACTTTATACAGATAACGGAGAGGTTTCTGATATTTCTTCAGAGCTCGACGATCCACGCGCTCGTGCGTTCATTTCCTTTCTCAATTCTTCTGCATGTCATTGATTCTACAGGCCGGAGAGCTCGGGCTGGAGGTACCGCTGCTTATTGGAGAGTTGTCTGCAATGGCTGATCGCAGTTAGATTTATTTCATATCCCTCGCGAGCCCTGGCATCGACGACTACAGCCTGGCAAAACTCATTAGCGACACCCCTTCCCGGTGCATTCTTCTGATCGAGTGCGTCCCCTGAGCCGCTAGAAAGGCTCGAAGATTTGACCTTTCACCAGGGATATCGACTGTGCGTTTCCATCCAGAGACGATGGGGACGACGAGGAGGAAGAGCCCATTGTGGATAAGGATGGGAAACCAATAGGTCGCAATGCTACCCCACCGCGCTCGGCAGTGACACTGTCCGGTTTGCTCAACGTGCTGGACTCAGTGTCGAGCGAGGAGGGTCGCTTGACTTTCGCCACTGTTCGTCGCGCGTCTTCCCCCATTTCCGTAGAATTAACAGTTGTCTAGACAAACCATATCGAAAACCTAGACTCGGCGCTCATAAGAGCAGGACGCATGGACGTGAAAGTGCGCTTATCGCGCTTCTCGGCATCGGCTTCAGAAATAACCTTTCTCCATCAGATCCAGTACAAGTTCGCGGACTCGGTACAGATCCGCCAGGTATTCAAACGGTTCTTCCCAACAGCGGGGAAGACCGATATACAGGACGGTCCAGAAGATGAACCCGCCGACGACAAAGAATCGCCGTCAGTTACCTATAGCGCAACGGAGGTGGACAACTACGCAGCTCAATTTGCGCGCGCCATCCCCTCGGGCGCGTACTCCATCGCGCAGATTCAGGGCTACCTCCTTACGCGCAAACGAGATCCCGCCGCCGCGATTGAAGGCGTCCATCAGTGGCTCGTATCCCAGCAGGAGGAGAAGAAGGCTATGAAAGAGTTGAAGCAGAAGCGGAAAGCGGAGAGGGCGCGCAAGTTGAAGATCGCGAGGGAGAAGGCCGATGCTGCAGAAAAACAGCAAGTGACTGATACTGCCGCCGGGGAAACTGAGGATCTCTCAAACAAAGCAGTGAGCACCAACGGAGTCACAAGCAAGCGCAATGGTGCGGGGGAAGCCATGAATCTCCCCCGGGCCGGGCAAACGTTGAGCCGCAGCGGAGACGATGTCGTCGGAGGCAAGATCAATGGGGTGCACGCTGACGCAAATTGAATTAATCATTGGGACCAAGCGTTGGTTGACTGAACGCGTATTATATGCGAATTTCTTGGGTTTTCCCCTACTAGTATAGTAATCAATGTTCCTTAGACTTCGCCGTAAGACATGGGGGACCACACGTCCACTGCCACCACGTTCTGGACTTCACCTACTTAGGCATCACGGTATTAACGACTGTGTAGTCTCGAACAGCCTACTTAGTGGTTGGATTTCTCCCCATCATCTCCGAGGCGTCCAGAGCAACAAAAAACAATTGTTAGTTTATTGATTCATGTTGCTGAGAAATCTACGCACATACAGTTACTCCGCCGGACTTCAACCGTAGGTATCGTGCAAACGAGACGAACGACGTTTTCTGTGGCTATGCACTCACGGATATTAGGAGCCATGATTATCCCTTTAGAGGTCGGATGCAAATTTTCGGCCCAAATTTGAGTTTTATCCGAACTTTTTTTCCGTTCCCTCGGTTTCTGAGGCGGCCAAAATCGTTTGTTTCCAAGGGCGGTCCTTTTCGGTTTTTTTTTGGTTGAAAATTTCCGAAGATTTTACCCGAACTCCTGATCCGACCTACATAATCATGGCTCCTCACGTTTCGCGCCCACATGATCGCGTCGCGTCGCGTCACTCTCTCTCCGTTTATAGCCAGGCGCCTTGCGCTCATGATCGATTAGTTCAATCTCAATTGGGCCTCCCAGCCTGATTCGCAGTCGGCGCGGTTTCATTGACAGGCACGCCGAGCACCTCCTCGTACCTCCTGGTTGTACATAGCAGGCTTGCATGATCGAAATGCATTTCTATCCCTCAAAAGTCAGTATTGCAGCGCTTTGCGGCGGAAAGATCGATGATTCGGCCCGCAGCGCTGATGGCTGGTGTTCTTCGTTGCACGGGTTTGAGCCAACGGATGCTCAGTGAATCGATGCCGCGTGACGCGTATGTCTTTCGGCACTAGCATTGTCGAGTTCTGGCATTCTTTAGAAGCGGATACTACGCTCGATGCAGTACTAAGACTCACACCATTTTCTTTGGTGGCCGCGACGCGTACGTCCTTCGGCACATTACTAACGCTAGGCCCCCTTGCATTTGGTAAGCAACATAACTGAATGAAGAAGTCTGAAAAACGTATAAAGTGCAGAACCTGCTTCTAGTACGACCTATAACCTCTCATTATTGTGAGCAATGTCTTTCTGGGCACCCCCTCCACCACCAAAGACCAAGCTTGGTATTTACCGAACGCTCTCGCCTCTTGCCGGCATCCATGTATCACCCCTGCAGCTCGGCGGGATGAGCATTGGCGACAAATGGGCCGAGATGGGCCTCGGGGCGATGGATAAGGAAGCGAGCTTCAAATTGCTGGATGCATTCTATGACAAGGGGGGCAATTTCATTGACACGGCTAGTAACTAGTGAGAACAACCTCATTTTGCGGTGGTTCATATTCGCTTATCGTTTTTTTTCCCAGTCAAGACGAATCTTCTGAGAGTTTTATCGGCGAGTGGGCTGAGAAGCGCAACCTCCGGGATCAGCTTGTTATTGCAACTAAGGTGCACTGTTCGATACATGACGGCTGCTCTTGCTGACTTATGGATGTATTCCTAGTACACCGCCAACTTCAAGACCCGCAACACCGACTTCGCGCAGCAAATTAACTACACCGGAAATAACGTCAAATCGATGCACATCAGCGTCGAGGCCAGTCTCAAGAAACTGCGCACCACGTACATCGACATCCTATACGTGCATTGGTGGGACTGGAACACCGGCGTCGAGGAGGTGATGAATGGGTTGAATCATTTGGTGACGCAGGGCAAGGTGCTTTACCTTGTGCGTTCTTCTCGATTCGTTCAATTTCATTTGAACTGAACTTCAATCAGGGAGTCTCTGACACTCCTGCGTGGGTCGTTGCAGAGGCTAACCGGTATGCCCGCGACCATGGCAAGAGTCCCTTCGTAATTTACCAGGGCCTGTGGAACGTCCTGGACCGCTCCTTCGAGCGCGAGATCCTCCCGATGGCGCGCGCACATGGTGAGCCCGATTATTTATCCCAAATCCATGGCGCATCCCATATATCGCTAGGGCTTGCCCTCGCTCCGTGGAACGTGCTCGCCGGTGGCAAGTTCCGCACGGACGCTGAAGAGGAAGCACGGCGCGCAAGTGGAGAGAAAGGGCGAGTGTTGACCGGTCCCGATTGGGAGCGGAATGAAAACGAGAAGAAGATGTCCCATGCGCTCGAGAAGGTCGCTGCTGAGGTCGGCACCAAGAGTCTCACCGCCGGTCCGTACCATGTTACGTACTGGTTTCTTTTCCCCTCATTTCGAATGCCCTCAGTTGCAATCGCGTATGTCCTTACCAAGGTCCCGTACTGCTTCCCCATCATCGGCGGTCGCAAAATCGAGCAGCTCGATGCGAACATCGAAGCACTGGACATTTCACTTTCGCAGGAGCAGATGGAGTTCCTGGAGGGTGTCGTCCCGTTTGACCCCGGCTTCCCCAACATCTTCATCGTGCGCGTCTGTCCTATATCACGCACATCCAACTCGCTCAGTTGTTTTTGAACTTATTTTCCAGAGCGATGGAACAAAAGGACCGAGCGCCTGGTTGAGTATGGGCGGGCAGTTGGCTAGGCAGCCAATCCTGGAAGCGATACGTCCGGCGAAGAATTAATTAGCTAGCCGTGATATGTCCTGCACAATTACGCACCAAGGCCCAGCGCAGACAGTATACCTATCAAACTCTTTATAAGCGCACATTCGGTTTTTGATTGATTTCCTTTTTCGTTGGGTTCGCTCAATCTCACCGGACTCCTCGCTTCCCAAAGCAGAGAAAAAGGAGGCTTCAAGCAGTGGGAAAGTCCCTGCAAGTGGTCCGACTCCGAGTCGGCCCCGACGGAGTTTGGAAGAAATTACAATGTGCCATCTGCAATGTGCCGTCTGTAATGTGGCATCCAAAGTGCCTCACACTTCGAGCTAAGTTGACTTGCGGCTGGCCGATCCCAATGATACTACGTTTGCATCGTGAGCATTGTCGTCGTTCAAGACAAGAGGTTTTATGTGGCTATGCATCACGTGGCAGGTTGATCGCTCTGAGTCTTCCCTTCTCTTCCACAATGAAGATAGGTGGCCGGCAAGCGGCGGGGCACAAACAGATGAGTCTCCCGGGGGGATAGCAAGAAAAAAATATGGATGGTGTTGGAGGATCTACTTTTATCTCTTTTCCTTTTTTGTCGGGCAAGCTACACAGCTGCGTGCTTCACAGTCTCCCAATCAGAAGGAGCGTATTTGGGCCCACATAGTGGGACAATTCTCTCGTGAGCCTCGAGCTTGAACGCGCGCGCAGTGGTTGATTTGCTTGGTTCGCGTTCAACTTGAACATTAAAAAAAAAGAATGAGTACCCATCAAGCACTCGGTTTAGCTGCACCGTCAGGAGTACTTTCATTTACCATTATTCTTAACCCTGCTTAGTCCATGACTCTCAGAATTTTCACCGCACTAGTATTCTTTTTTTCTTTGAACGTTGAATCGATGTCAGCAAAAATGACACATATCAGTGCGCACACAAGCGCAAACACTGAACTGCACTTCACGTGCTGCACATTTTCGGTACCCTGAGCACAATAACAGAACTAAAGTTCTGTTTGTGAACAACGGCTTTTCAGCTCAGGACAGCTCAAGACATCCAACTCCCATCCGCTTCCAATGTCTCTTCGTACCTTGCCACAGATAGTGACACTCCCAGCGGAAAACCGCGATTCCCAGTCCCCACCCAGGCTCACCTCCACCAGCGCGGCGAACCGCTCCTGCGGGCAGAGTGGTTGCGGTGCAAAAGTCTCCGTCTGTGGTCAATCACGTACCATCTCTTTCCGGTGGATTCGGCACCATTCCGGTTCTTGACAAAAGTGGATGTCGCCGTACTTGAACCAACCCAATGGACCTCCATTACCACTTTTCTGAACGCTCCTCTCCTTCGGGAGGCACGCATCGACATGCTTTCACTTCCCCAGACCTCCCTACCCTGAGCGCAACTCACATATCTTCTCCTTTCTGGCCAAACTCTTCCCCAGTGTTTCGAGATCTTGGAGCAAACACCAAATCTGGAGATGCTCAGTATTCGTCACCCTACTGCCTCACGGGATACAATTGTCGCATTGCCTCGCATAGTACTCCGTCGTCTCCACCGCATCGAATGTTCTGAGGCGTTCCTCCACCACCTCATACTTCCCATTCTCGACACGCTTACCCTCCTTTCTGTGTCCTCAGAAGCGGGAACTCGAGTGAACGCACTGGTGAATCGGTCGGGATGCCCCTTGCGAGTGCTACGTCTTGGGGCACCCACCGTTGATGCCGCGTATGAGTGCATCACGAGCCTACCCTCCATCCGAGAGCTTTCGCTGACATCACCCACATGGAGTCATTCGGAATTTGAAGAATTCTTCAGCTATATGGCCGACGACTTCGACGATCATGAATATCTCCCTGAGCTGACTTCGTTAAATCTCCACGTCACAGACCGCTGCATTGACGTGTGCTCCCTCGCAAACATGTTGTTTGCACGGTGGACGGACAGATCGGATGCGGAAAAGCTCAGGTCATTCTCGTTGACCTTTGACAATGATGATATCTCCGACCTTGAGTTTCCGATGGCGAGATTGCGGGAAATGCGTCGGGAAGGGCTCGAGATAGACATTCGGTCGAAGCAGAAGTGGACCACACAGTATTTTGATTCACAGATGGCACGTCCCTTCCCCCTCATCTCATTGTCGCCCCTTCCAACCAAAAGTTTCAGGTTTCTGAGATTATGAAATAATCAAATGGCCTTTCCGCCTTCGTTTCCCCAGTCCTTTTTCCATGATAATCACCACGACCGAATGACGGAGAATGCGGTGCAAGTGTTTTGTTTCCTTCCGTTCATTTGGTCAAGATTGTTTCTGCGTGTTCTCCGTCTCCATGTTGTCCGTATCCACGCATTTGTCCACTGGATTCAGTTTTCAATTCTCGTGAGGTCCAGGCGATTTAGGATTCAGTTTCCGCGGGCCGAGCTTGTGGCTCGGTGCTTGTCAGGGGGATCGCAAAATTACAATGCCAAACGGGGATCTTTGCAAAACCTTCACCACTCTCCTACCGGTCCATTGTTCCCTCCACGATACGATGTCGGAACGCCTTCCTGACGAGATTATTTCCGAGATCCTCTCCCCCGCGCTCAAGGTATCTGAAGAGATGTTTTCAGATACAGCGTCGACTCGAATATCTCCCTTCGCGTCCGATTCTTTGTCTAGCTCTGCTGCTCTCCTCGTCTGCAAGGCGTGGCTCCGTGTTGCAACCCCCCTTCTGTACCACGTCGTTGTCATCAGGTCCACCGCTCAGGCGCGCGCGCTACAGAAGAGTCTACTTGGAAATCCAGACTTGGGCCGATTCGTGAAGATGCTACGTCTTGAAGGCGGATTTGGTCCCGCGATGGAAGAGGTCCTTAGGAAATCGCCGAACGTCACAGATATTTTCCTATCGCTGCACATACACGCTTCCGACTCGACTGCGGGTCTCATTGGCGGACTGCAATACATTAACCCGACTCGGTTGATCATCTTCGATTCGGAAAAAAGAGGGCAACTCAAAAATAAGCAAGTTAAGGACTTGATTGAAGCTTTAGAAGCACGCACGCCCAAGTGGACGAATTTCGTGCGTCATTATCCAGCTGTTACATTGGCATTAACCACGCGCACGGCAGACCACAATCAAATTTCCATACTGTGCTATTCCTGACAGTGGACGGGAAGAATTTATTCTCAAATTATGCGCTTGTCCAACACTGCAAAAAATCTCATTCCCGGTACTGTATCAAGGGGACATGGCCGCCTTGGTCAAGATTTCGCTCTCTCCGAGCCTGCGGACGATTGAAATTCGGCGGCCTCCTTCGCGGATCCGCCATCTCATTGCGTATATTTCCACGGATCCGAGACTCACTGCGCTCGTGCGTTGGCTGGATGAACCGTATGTTTTGGGCATTCGCATCGCGCATTCGACCGCTGATAGCGTCCAGGGAAACATGTCCGGAAATTAACACTGCAATCCTGCCGCCCCCTGATCCTTCCTACCGACCCATGATGTCGGCCCCACAGGAAGTCATCGAGCGCGTCTGGTCTCGTAGCCTCCAATTTGCCATGCATTCGCCCTACTTTGGACCCGACGGGTCGGACTACAAATCTACAAGTCCAGTCTATCACGACCGCCTGCAATTCCTATTTGTGTCGAAAATGTTTCATGTCAGTACAACTGTGATCCATTCCACTCCTTCCCCGGGCTGATGAAATCGTCAGCGCATCGCACTTCCGTATTTGTATCGGCATCTTGCTTTCCCTCGTGAGCGCCCCTTGCGCCGCTTGGAACTTCAACTCGCCTCCACGCCAGCCGTAGGGATGCACATACGCTCCATCCAACTTGATAGCTATGTGTACGAGCGCAACGGTGGTGAACCCGCGGCCGATCTAAATCGCATCCTGTGCCACACCCCGCACCTTGTCCTGCTCACACACCGTAAACCTTCGTTCGGTCCAACTCAGCCTCTATCCTGGACGGTGGTCGAGACTCTGGGACACTCGGCTGGTGCGAGTCTTCGAGAACTTTCAGGTTTCCAATTCAAACCGGCCGACGCCGGCAGCGTGCGGAATTCCCCAGCGGCGTTTGGGCAGTTCACGGCGCTACGCTCGTTGGATTGGGCTGTCGATTCCAGATCCATGCGTAACACGCCGTTCTTTGACCGAGCCGCGGTGGTGCCAAGGGATGGATTACCCGCTTTGGAGTTCCTGCGCATACGATCCTCAGCAGGGCTGGACGTTTTCACGAAGATGGAGTAAGTTTCATCCCCCTTTCGTGTTTTGCTCTAATTCTTCTGTAGTCTCCCGAGTCTACTTCGTGTCGAGTTTGACCTCAAGGTGTACCGAAACCCGGCCTTTCTACTAAAGCACGGCCCTAAGCTCGATGAACTCAAAATCCTGGAACCAGAATTCCGAGGGACGTCTATTCTGGCCCTTTGCCCACGGATGTCCGTTTTGACTTGCAACGTTTATTCGGACAATGCAAATGTAAATTTAGTTGTGCGGCATAGTCTGACCCGTGCACGGCTGACGGCTCTGTCCAGAATTTCGGCTGCGAGCATCTGGCACCTGGATTTCAACACGCTTGCTTGACTCGGCTGATCCTGGATAAAACGTCGCTGTACGTCTTTCTTCTCGCAGTCCGGATTTTAGTAACAATTCAACAAACCCGCATCGCAATTTAGCTCGAACAAGTTCATACACGAGAAAGAATGGAAGGCGTTCTTCGACAAGCTGGATCTGGCGTACTTCCCTTCATTGACCGAGATACGGGTTGCGGCGATTACGGAGTGGCCCACTACGGAGTGAGTCTGGTGTACTCGGTTCGAAATTCATTTGGCCTACTTACTCGGACGCTGCATAGGCATGCGATCTCGAAGAGCATGTGGGTGAAGCTGGCGGAGAGGTTGTCGCCCCGCGGAATTCACTTGACAGGCATATCGGGTGCGCGCTGGCATCCTCGTCTGAAGGCTCCCCCTAGAGCTAGACGCTGAAACCTTGCGCGTGTGCTATTACTCTACAGACGCATGTATCGACTACTTGCGTTAAATACGACACAGTCGCACATGATCTCCGTTTGATCGAGGGAGTGGGCTGCTGCAACATGATCAGTATTGCGCTATACAAAAAAGAAAATCAGCCGTACTCCGCCCCCTCCATGATCATGCATGATCTTCGCGACCCCATCTCATTCAAAATCCGCCAGGGAGAATACTCTGACGTGGTGTCTGCCATGTAGCCAGCTGAATCCAAATCGCTAGGGTTCGACTCCCAGCGTTGGAATAGAACAGGACGGGACGGCTTCTTTTTTCGACTTGACACGAGCGCCTTCGCCCAGTAACTCGAGCGTACATACTGGGTTACAGGTAATTGTTTTCGGTGGGTCATCGCATCAGTCCCAGTGATCAGGAAGTGGTACACGGTAGGTGACGCCGTGGCCATGTTTCATTATTTACCAAGCGTAGAGAAAAAAATAACCGTTCCTTAGCGATGCACGACTCGGGCCTGAGTCGAACAGGCAACTTTCACCGGGTTAAGCTGGTATGTCCTCACCTTGCGGGGATGCGAACCGTCCGCTACCGAGTCGTTCTCATGTGTGCATGCTCATTGAATAAGGGAAATTGAATTGACGAGGACGAGCGTAGATCCAGAAACCGGTCGAGGAAAAAGGCGTTGTTCATGACTGAATCATGACTCGGGCCTGAGTCGAACAGGCAACTTCCCCGGACCATGGCAAAGCTGTGAGGCAGCCTGTGGGGATACGAACCCTTCGCAACCGAGTCGTTTTCATGTTTGCATGTCCATCGGATAAATGAGATTGGATTGACGAGGACGAACGTAGATCCAGATGCCGGTCGAGGAATAAAAAGCTGACAAGCATGGCTCATGACTCGGGCCTGAGTCGAACAGGCGACTTCCACAAAGCAACATGGAGTATCATCACTTCACAGAATGTGGATGCGAGCCTCTCGCCACCGAGTCTGTGCAGGGTATGAAGGTGTCAGCACGGAATGAAGCAGTCGGATCCGATAATTACCATCTGATTGGAGGGCAAGGACTTAGGAAAGGTATTCGGCGTACCTCATACGTAGACCTGAGTACGAGACTTTAGCTCTTTCCATTTCCCTCCCAAAAAAATGAGTCTACCATAAACAGCGAACAGGAACTTGCAGTACTGCTGAAACAATAGTAAGCGCCATACATGTGTGCCTCTGTGGTGGCACAGCTGAGTATATGGGGGACAGGGGAAAAAAATGCCTCAAGAGCCAGACAGCGGATTCGGACGCGGGGAGTCGAACCCCGACCAGCGAGCTGTGAGATGAAAACTGCCATACTAGCACTCGCTGTGCGCCGCACACCACACCCGATATTTTTTGCTCTTGACTCATGCGTGAGGCGGTGGACAAGCAAAAGGCAGGAGTGCATGGGAGGATGGCTAAGACGATTCCCTGAATCTTCAATTCAAACGAACAGAGAGCGAGAACCAGGAACGGCAGCCGCCCTGCCGGTGTGCACAGGAGATGAAAGTAAGTCAAGGCCGCTTACCGTCATGAAGTGAAATTTGAGGCATACATGTAACAAGCTGATGGAAAAACCGAACTTGAACTTGAACCCGGCACGATCGGCTTATGACTGACTGACCGCCCCGAGATCAATCGTGGCTGTGCATCACGTGGCAAGTTGATCGGCCTTTAGAGCCCTTTCGTACACCACGACGACGCCTTTGAGCTCAAGACACCAGAAGACACCCCACTCCTATCCACTTTTAATGTCTCTTCGGCCCTTGCAGGTAGCGACACTCGCAGCGGAAACCTGCGATCCCCAGCCTCCGCTCACCTCCGCCACCCTTCGCTACCAGTTGGCAGAGATCGATAGCAGGATCGCGCGTCTGGAGGCCCAATTGGATCTCCTGCACACCGAGAGGCGCGCCGCCTCAGACGCTTTGAACTCGGTCGTGTACCCCGTCCTTAGAATCCCCCCCGAGCTCACAACTCAAATCCTCGAGTATTACGTCTACGGAGGAAGGGCATTGGAGCAGCACGACGGTCTGATCCGCAACCTGTTGACGGTGACTGGTGTTTGCCGCCTCTGGAGGGCAATCACCGTCTCCTGCGGCGCATTGTGGAACCGTGTTTACATGAATGTCAGCAACGACGTAGATCGCAAAGTGAAGCTCCTCCAGATGTGGCTCTCGCGCTCTGGGGATCTTCCGCTGCATTTAGACCTCACGATATATCAATCCACTGAGCCTGAGACTCAAGCGGATGCACTTCTCCCGCTCCTGCGGGCGGAGTGGTCGCGGTGCAAAAGTCTCCGTCTGTGGTCAATCACGTCCCATTTTTTTCCGGTGGATACGGCTCCATTCCGGTTCTTAACAAAAGTGGATCTCGCAATCCTTGGAGCAACCCAATGGACCGCCATTACCACTTTTCTCAACACTCCCCTTCTTCGGGAGGCACACATCGACACGCTTTCACTTCCCCAGATCTCCCTGCCCTGGGCGCAACTTACAGATCTCCGCCTTTCTCGCCAAACTCTTCCCCAGTGTTTCGAGATCTTGGAGCAAACACCTAATCTGGAGATGCTCAGTATTCGCCACCCTACTGCCTCACGGAATACAATTGTCGCATTGCCTCATATACTCCGTCGTCTCCACCGCATCGAATGTCTGGATGTGGTCCTCAACCACCTCATACTTCCCATTCTCGACACCCTTACACTCGACGATGTGTCCCCAGAAACTGGCCCCCGAGTCAAAGCACTGGTGAATCGCTCGGGATGCACCTTGCGAGTGCTACGTCTTAAGGCACCCACTGTTGATGCCGCGTATGAGTGCATCACGAGCCTACCCTCCCTCCGAGAGCTTTCGCTGACATTACTCACATGGAGTCATTCGGAATTTGAAGAATTCTTCAGCTATATGGCCGACGACCTCGACGATTATGAATATCTCCCTGAGCTGACTTCGTTGAATCTCCACGTCAGAGACCGCTACATCGACGTGTGCTCCCTCACAAACATGTTGTTTGCAAGGTGGACGGGCAGATCGGAGTCTGCAGCAAAGCTCAAGTCGTTCACGTTGTCCTTTGACACTGATGATATCTTCGACCTTGAAATTCCGGTGGCAAGATTGCGGGAAATGCGTCGGGGAGGGCTCGAGATAGACATACGGTCAAAGCAGAAGTGGACCACCCAGTATTTTGATTCCCAGATGGTGCGTCCCTTCTCCCTCATCTCATTGTCGCCCCTTCCAACCAACAGTTTTAGGTTTCTGAGATTATGAAATGATCAAATGGGTTTTTCCGCTCTGGTTCCCCAGTCCATATCTTTCATGATAATCACCACGAGTGAATCACGGAGAACTCGATTCAAGTGACGGTTGAATGACTCATTCAACCGTTTTGTTTCCTTCCCGCCATTCATTTGTCAACATTGTTTCTGCGTGTTCTCCGTCTCCATGTTGTCCATTGATGTTGTCTGTATCCAGGCACTTGTCACCGAATCAATTTTTTAAAAAAAATCTCGTAAGGTTCAGGCGCTTTAGGATTCAATTCACGTAGGCGCATGTTGGTTCTATTATTCCCACTATCTTTAGTAGTGGGTTTTTGTACCTCCTGGAAAAAAAGCGGTTCTGGTCAATTTTACAAAGTGCACGTGATTGACGGCAACTACCGTGATCCTTCGGTAAGACCCGAACCACCTTCAAGAAAATCCGCTCTTTCGCAAAACACAAAGTGCACGTGATACAGGGTCATTTGGACCCCTTATTCGCTGCAGGAGGACAATGCATTGCCAACAATTGAAGAAATAAATCGGGGAAAGCAACGATCAAGGCCGATTCAAGGTTGATTTGAAGTTTTGAACCTCCCACAGGCTACCCGTCCACTGCCAATTATCGGTCACGGACTCCGCGTGAACTACGACTTTCGAGGCAGCCACTGTAGAGCCATCGCACATTTTAATGCCTACATACAAATTCTGCATGGCAACAGCAACAGCTGCGCAACATTACAGGCAGAAAATCATGTCTTGTATTATGACTTCCAGCTCCCCGCGAGGCACTCGAGCCGACCGAAGGTCGGGCGAGGGTGCCGAGCCTTCACTGAAATACAATCCAGAAATATTCCCACTTGCAGATGGGTGCCCGCCGAAGTTTGCGAATGAAATTCACCACCCTCACGAATGAACGTTAATGAACGGCAAACGAACAATTTGCTGTGTTCACTTATGGCACTATTTGTTTTTCTCATGCGAGCTGGTGTAAGTCACCCCAATCAGAACTGTTTTCTTGAGTCTACATAGGGATCAGACAAGCATCAAATGGATAGTGGGCCCTGCCGCGTGAGCGGGCTACTAGATTATTGGCATCGCTCCTGAACTGCGGCACCGGGCCGAGTTTGTGGCCAAGTGCTTGTCAGGGGGATCTCAAAGTCACAATGGTCAACGGGGATCTTTGCTGTCCTGTACCACTCTCCTGCTGGTCCATTCTTCCCTCAACGATACGATGCCGGAACATCTCCCTGACGAGATTATTTCCGAGATCCTCTCCCCCGCGCTCAAGGTATCTGAAGAGATGTTTTCAGACACAACGTCGACTCGGATATCTCCCTTCGCGTCCGATTCTGTGTCTAGCTCTGCTGCTCTGCTCGTCTGCAAGGCGTGGCTCCGTGTTGCAACCCCCCTTCTGTACCACGTTGTTGTCATCAGGTCCACGGCTCAGGCGCGCGCGCTACTCAGGTCCATCAATGGGACTTTGCAGCATGTTGCCTTCGTCTATCGCGATGGCCGTTCTTTCCTTCCTTCTCTCGCCACCCAGATCTCACATTTTCCTAACGACTACGTTTCCCACAACCTGTCGTCTGCAGCCCGCGGCGATTTGGAGTGGTGGGAGCGTACGCTCTCACTCGCAGGCGCATCCAGATCGCTTCTGCCTCGTTGCACGGTAGATATGGATATTTGGGTCGATGCTTGCACCGATTATGGTGTTGGCATTCTAATTGGCGACCGCTGGGCTGCCTGGGAGCTGCTGCCGGGCTGGAAGCGCGACGGGCGTGATATCGGCTGGGCCGAGTCCATTGCCATCGAACTCGCTTGCAAGTGGTTGTGCTCGCAACGCGACTTGCTTGATGCGAACATTGTCATTCACGGCGACAACACAGCCGTCATTGACGCCTACAAACGAGGGCGTTCGCGGAATATTCCCCGTAACCTTTCCATCCGTCGCATCACCGAGATGCTCATCCCTCGCAACCTTTCCATTTCTCCTCGTTACGTGCCTTCGGCAGATAATCTGGCAGACCCAATTTCCCGCGGCAAATTTGGGTCGCCAGACCTCCGTTTGGACATCCCGTTCAAGCTCGATGCCGAGCTCATTCCCTTTATTGTTGAATGCATAGGTATTTTGCATGACCATTATCGCTTTATGGCTTCCATTTATTTTTCTAGGTTAGCACTTGCGAAGTCAGCAGATGCTGACCGTCGACGTGCAGTCGGGAACGGACCCTCGGTCAGTCCGTCCCGGCCGCAAACTGCGCGTAGACCTACGGGACCACGAACTTCGGCTAACCCATACAATCGTCTCAAACCCTCCCCCCTTCGCCCTCTGGTCCTTGCCAAGGACCGGATCAGGACTTGGAATACCCCCTACACTTTCCACGCTTTACGCTCACTCTCTGCTTCCTTTTCAGCTGATTTAATTTCGCGTTGGCAGGCAGTCATCGCTGCCTCCGTTGACGACGAGACGCACGGGACATATGCTGCTGGCCTACTCCGCTTCAACCATTTTTGCGACCTGCATAATATCCCGGAGAGCGAGCGCATGCCTGCCAGCGAGGCACTTCTTTCAATTTTTATTTCTTCTTACGGTGCTGGGCACGTCGCTGCTGGAACCGTTTCTACCTGGCTTTCCGGCCTCCAACTGTGGCATTCAATCAACTTTGCGCCTTGGCACGGTGCGGCGCTCCTGGCCCGAACAAAGAAAGGTGTTTCGAAGCTCGCGCCTGCTTCATCGCGCCGTTTACCACGCGATCCTGTAACATTTAACCACATGACAGCTTTACGCGAATCCCTGGACCTCTCCAACACGCAGGATTCCGCCATTTGGGCAGCAGCTTGCACCGCATTCCGGGACTGCGCCAGAATTGGCGAGATCCTGGTTGATTCGGCGGGGAAGTTCAACCCCGCGCGAAATGTAACGCGTGGCTGCCCAAAGACACGGGGCAGCGCGTCCAATGGTCACAGATTTCTTCGTTTCAAGGTTCCCTGGACGAAGACGCAGAGGGCTCTGGGCGATTGGTTGACATCCACAGAAACATTCGACGATGTGGACGTTTACACCGCCATGGAACATCACCTGGTGGTCAATTCCTCTGTTCCCGACAGCGCACCATTATTTGCTTATGCGACCGCTTCGGGCTGGGCCCATCTTACGCGCTCCGATTTCATGGCTCGATGCAACAGTATTTGGCACGCCGCCGGGATGGGTCCGTTTTAATGCTCAAGATCCTTGGTTGGATATTTATTGAACATATATTTTCCAGGTGCTTTAAACGGCCACGGCTTTCGCATCGGTGGGACTACGCACCTTCTTTTACACGGGGTGGACCCCTGGATCGTCATGAAGCAAGGCCGATGGACGTCTGACGCTTTTTTGCTCTACTGGCGGAATGTCGAGGAAATTCTTCCCCTCTTCATCGGGGACTCTTTAGATACCTTTACTTCACTCAAAGAGTCCGTCTCTAGATTAGGAAGATCTTTGTAGTTGGGGGAGTCGTCTCTCGGATGCCGACTGTTCGTTCACTCCCACTCACTCTGTTGGTTGGGTAGTGGCATTCCGATTTCCTCACTCACAGAGAGCCAAGAACACGAAGTTCTCGGTTCCTCTTCCCCAACGTCTATTATTCTTATGAAGATCTAACGACTTAGTTAGCTGAGAGCTTGTGCAAAGTGAGCCCGCGAGCGGCAGCACAAAGCCGGCTGACTAAGAGAGTGCGGAGATCGTGATCGGTTTCTAACTTGACTCGTCTCCGCCACTCTCCAGCATTTCTTTCAGCCCACCCACCACCCATCGAGTCTTGGTCTTCGGATTTCCACGGTAGTGGCATTCCGATTTCCTCACTCACAGAGAGCCAAGAACACGAAGTTCTCGGTTCCTCTTCCCCAACGTCTATTATTCTTATGAAGATCTAACGACTTAGTTAGCCCAGACTTGGGCCGATTCGTGAAGATGCTGCGCCTTGAAGGCGGATTTGGTCCCGCGATGGAAGAAATCCTTAGGAAATCGCCGAACATCACGGATATTCTCCTGTCGCTGCACATACACGCTTCCGACTCGACTGCGGGTCTCATTGGCGGACTGCGATACATCAACCCGACTCGGTTGATCATCTTCGATTCTGAAAAAAGAGGGCAACTCAAAAACAAGCAAGTGAAGGACCTGATTGGGGCTTTAGAAGCATGCGCGCCCAAGTGGACGAATTTCGTGCGTCATTATCCCGCCGTTATATTGGTACTAACCACGCGCCGAGCAGACGACAATCAAATTTCCATACTGTGATATTCCTGCCAGTGGACGTGAAGAATTCATCATGAATATGTGTGCTTGCCCAACACTGCGAACACTCTCATTTCCGGTATTGTATCGAGGGGATATGGCCGCCTTGACGAAGATCTCGCGCTTTCCGAGCCTGCAGACGATTGAAATTCGGCGGCCTCCTTCGCACATTCGCCATCTCATTGCGTATGTTTCCACGGATCCAAGACTCACTGCGCTCGTGCGTTGGCTGGATGAACCGTATGTTTTGGGCCTTCGCATCGCGCATTCGACCGCTGATAGCGTCCAGGGAAACATGTCCGGAAATTAACACTGCAATCCTGCCGCCCCCTGATCCTTCCTACCGACCCATGATGTCGGCCCCACAGGAAGTCATCGAGCGCGTCTGGTCTCGTAGCCTCCAATTTGCCATGCATTCGCCTTACTTTGGACCTGACGGGCCGGACTACAAATCCACAAGTCCAGTCTATCACGACCGCCTGCAATTACTATTTGTGTCGAAAATGTTCCATGTCAGTACAACTGTGACCATTCCAATCCTTCCCCGGGCTGATTAAATGTATCTCAGCGGATCGCACTTCCGTATTTCTATCGGCATCTTGCTTTCCCGCGTGAGCGCCCCTTACGCCGCTTGGAACTTCAACTCGCCTGCGCGCCAGCCGTAGGGATGCACATACGCTCTATCCAACTTGATAGCTATGTGTACGAGCGCAACGGTGGTGAACCCGCGGCCGATCTAAATCGCATCCTTTTCCACACCCCGCACCTTGTCCTGCTCACACACCGTAAACCTTCGTTCGGTTCAACTCAGCCTCTATCCTGGACGGTGGTCGAGAGTCTGGGACACTCGGCTGGCGCAAGTCTTCAAGAACTTTCAGGTTTCCAATTTAAGCCGGCCGACGGCGGCGTGCGGAATTCGCCAGCGGCGTTTGGGCAGTTCACGGCGCTACGCTCGTTGGATTGGTCTGTCGATTCCAGATCCATGCGTAACACGCCGTTCTTTGACCGAGCCGCGGTGGTGCCAAGGGATGGATTACCCGCTTTGGAGTTCCTGCGCATACGATCCTCAGCAGAGCTGGACGTTTTCACGAAGATGGAGTAAGTTTCATCCCCCTTTCGTGTTTTGCTCTAATTCTTCTGTAGTCTCCCGAGTCTACTTCGTGTCGAGTTTGACCTCAAGGTGTACCGAAACCCGGCCTTTCTACTAAAGCACGGCCCTAAGCTCGATGAACTAAAAATCCTGGAACCGGAATTCCGAGGGACGTCTATTCTGGCCCTTTGCCCACGGATGTCCGTTTTGACTTGCAACGTTTATCCGGACAATGCAAATGTGAGTTGAGTTGTGCGGCATAGTCTGACCCGTGCACGGCTGACGGCTCTGTCCAGAATTTCGGCTGCGAGCATCTGGCACCTGGATTTCAACACGCTTGCTTGACTCGGCTGATCCTGGATAAAACGTCGCTGTACGTCTTTCTTCCCGCAGTCCGGATTTTAGTAACAATTCAACAAACCCGCATCGCAATTTAGCTCGAACAAGTTCATACACGAGAAAGAGTGGAAGGCGTTCTTTGACAAGCTGGATCTGGCGTACTTCCCTTTGTTGACCGAGATACGGGTTGCGGATATCACGGAGTGGCCCACTACAGAGTGAGTCGAGTGTACAAAAGTCATTTCGCTTTACTTACTTGGACGCTGCATAGGTATGCGATCTCAAAGAGCATGTGGGTGAAGCTGGCGGAGAAGTTATCGCCCCGCGGAATTCACTTGACAGGCATGTCAGGTGCGCGCTGGCATCCTCGTCTGAAGGCTCCTTCTAGAGCTAGACGCTGAAACCCTGCGCGTGTGCTATTTACTCTTTACTTTACAGATGATGAATCGCGTTAAGCACGACACGTTCGCGCATGATCTCCGCTTGACCGTGTACGCGGTTCGACTTAGTGGAACATGATCAATATTGCGCTATACTTGTTTTCAAAAAAAAAGAGGAATCAACGGTAGCTTAAGGCTCCGTCCCTGATGATTATGCATGATCTTCGCCATCCCATCTCATTCAAAATATCGGCAGGGAAAACACTCCGACGTAGTGTCCGCCATGTAGCCAGCTGAATCTAAATCAGCATAGCCGCTAGGGTTCGACTCCCAGCGTTGTGATAGAACAGGACGGGACGGCTTTTTTACTTGACACGATGTCCTTCGCCCAGTATCTCGAGCGCACTGGGTACATATTTGCTTTCGCCAGTGATCAGGGAGTGGTACACGTTAGGTGGTCATGTTTGATTTTCCTTCGACAACGGAGATTGGATTTACCAAGCGTAGAGAAAAATATATCTTGTCTACCACTGAATGACTCGGGCCTGAGTCGAACAGGCGACTTCCCCGGGTTATGTGCGCGTTAAGCGTTCTCGCCACCTTGCAGGGATGCGAACCGTCCGCTACCGAATCATTCTCCTCCTATCTTTTTCTTGAAAGAGCGAGATTGGATTGATAATGTAGATCCAGAGCAAGGCTGAGGAAAAAGGCTTAAGATCATGGCTCATGACTCGGGCCTGAGTCGAACAGGCAACTTCCCCGGACCATGGCAAAGCTGTGAGGCAGCCTGTGGGGATACGGACCGTCCGCGACCGAGTCGGTGTGCAATGCGAGGTAAACGTGAATGTAGCAGCTCGAATTAACAAGCACGGGTGTAAGTTCAGAGGGCGGGAGCCAGGGCGAAAGCAAGATCGCACGGAGAAATTTGCTCGACCATTGAGACCCAGGGCGGATAAGCAACACCAGTTGCACAAGATGTCACAAAGATCATGACATTCGAGGCACGGAAAAACAATTCCTCGGTAACCAAACTACGACTCGGGCCTGAGTCGAACAGGCGACTTGCCCGGCTTATCTTGGTGGTGTCTAGCCCATCTTGCAGGGATGCGAACCGTTCGCTACCGAGTCGTTCTCCTGTCCCATTTCTTCTTGAATAAGCGGGATTAGATTGACGAGGACGAACATAGATTCAGAGGACAGTTCAGGGAAAAGGCTGAAGGTCATGGCTCATGACTCGGGCCTGAGTCGAACAGGCAACTTCCCCGGAAAATGGCAAAGCTGTGAGGCAGCATGTGGGGATACGAACCGTCCGCAACCGAGTCGGTGTACAATGTGGGGTAAACGTGAATAAAGCAGATTGAGTCGACCAGGACGGTTTCAGAAGGCGGGAGCCGGGGTGAAAGCAAAGACTGCAGGGAAAATTTAATCCACGGTTGAAAACCAGTGCAGATACAGCCACCAAAGACAACCACGCCAGCGCTGTGCACAAGAGGTCACAAAGATCATGACGTTCAACGAAGGAAATTTCCCTCACAAAAACGAAGCCGCCCTCAATAGGTATGACTCGGGCCTGAATCGAACAGGCAACTTCCCCTGATTATGGTTAAGCGTTCTCGCGACCTTGCAGGGATGCGAGCCGTCCGCCATCGAGTCGTTCTCGTGTTTGCATGCTCGTTGAATAAAGGAGATTGTATTGATGATGTTAAACGTGGATTCAAAGGGCAGTTCAGGAAAAAGAGAGGACACAATGGCTCGTGACTCGGGCCTGAATCGAACAGGCAACTTCCCCGGGTTATGTTATCGCTATGATCTCCCCACCTTGCGGGAATGCGAACCGTCCGCAACCGAGTCGTTCTCGTGTTTGCATGTACATTGAATAAGGGAAATTGAATTGACGAGGACGAACGTAGATTCAAAGGGCAGTTCAGGAAAAAGGCTGAAAATCATGGTCCCTTTGCATGACTCGGGCCTAGGCAACTTCCCCGGGTTATCTTGGTGTTTCGCTACCTTGCGGGGATGCGAACCGTCGGCTACCGAGCCGTTCTCCTGTCCTATCTTTCTTCAATATGCGGGATTGGATCGACGAGGACGATCTAGAGGAAGGTTGAGGAAAAAGGCTCAAACTCATGTCGCAAAAGTCCGATTTGGCTTATATCTGGTTGCATTCCAAATCCAATATCGCTAATGTACGCACCGGTTGAGTTGAGCCTCAGGTATAAGGTTCAGAAATTCACTACTGGGCTTATAAGCCAAAAGCGATTTTTGCGACATATGGCTCATGACTCGAGCCTGAGTCGAACAGGCGGCTTCCCCGGGTTGATTGCAGGTTAAGCGTTCTCGCCACCTTGCGGGGACGCGAACCGTCCGCTACCGAGCCGTTTTTTCTTGAATAAGCGAGATTGGATTGACGAGGACGAGCGTAGATCCAGAAACCGGTCGAGGAAAAAGGCGTTGTTCATGACTGAATCATGACTCGGGCCTGAGTCGAACAGGCAACTTCCCCGGACCATGGCAAAGCTGTGAGGCAGCCTGTGGGGATACGAACCCTTCGCAACCGAGTCGGTGTTCAATGTGAAGGGAACGTGCATAAAGCAGATTCGATTGGCTAGCACCAGCGCAGATTCAGAGAGTGGGAGCCGGGGCGAAAGCACAGATCAGAGGGAGAAATTGTCCCCACGGCTGTGGATAAGCAACACCGGTGCTTTGCGCGAGATGTTACAAAGAACATGGCATTCGAGGTGCAGAAAAAAAAAATTCCTCGAAAAAAGGTATATGTTCAGGGAGCCACACGACTCGGGCCTGAGTCGAACAGGCGACTTCCACAAATCAACATCGAATACCATCACTTTATAGAATGTGGATGCGAGCCTCCCGCCACCGAGTCTGTGCAGGGTGTGAAGGTATCATGGACGAGCCTCGTACGTAGGGCCCGAGCCGAAACTTTACCTCTTCCCATTTCATGATTCCACTGTGTCACAGGTTTTCTTCGGTCTGCAGTATAAAGCGAAGAGGAACTTGCAGTACCAGTGCTGAAACGATATTGAGTGGCATACATGTGTACGTACTAAATTCATTGGTGAGGGACAGCTAAAAGATACCCGGTGATCAGCGAATTCGGACGCGGGGAGTCGAACCCCGACCAGCGAGCTGTGAGATGAGAACTGCCATAGTAACACTCGCGGTGCGCCGCACACCACACCCGATATTTTTTGCTCTTGATTCATGCGTGAATTGTTAGACAAGCAAACAGCAGGAGTGCAGGAGTACAGGAGGACGGCGATTCCAGTAGTCTGTGGCACCGTTGTTGAACCCAGACGAAGCGGCCAGCGAGCGAGAAGATATGGACGGCAGCGGCCCTGCCAATGTGCACAGAAATAAAGGTCAACGCCGGTTACTGTCAGAGGCTGCATACATGCCTGAGCGAGACAAGCTGATGGAAAACCCCAACTTGAACTTGAACCCGGCAGGATCGGCTTCTGGCTGACCGCCCGGCCCGAGATCAATCCGAGATGTTTGCGATCAATGCGAGTCTAGACTGGTCTAGAACGGATCGTCAAAAGGAATCAGCAGCCAACGTGTCCGGTACATCCTCTTTCCGACTTCCACCACCGTCTCCTCCTCCTCGCTGTAGTCCCCACCATGGTCTTCGGCCCCCGCGCCAGGCAGCTCCTGCCCTACGTCAACTTCGTCGTGGCCACCTCCGCCCTCGTATTCCAAACGACCGTCCTCTACCCGTGGCACCACCAATTGGACGCCGCATTCCACGTGCTGAAAGACGAGCAGGCAAGGATGTTGCGGGAATACCACGAAGTGAAGGTCCAGCGCTTTTCGGAGCTCGAACGACGGCTGGGCGGACTGGAGAAGCGGATCCAGGTGTGTTCTCTTGGTTACTTTGTACTGGATCGACGAGGCTCATCGGGAAGACTCGGTTTCGGCAGGCACTGGATAGAGCCGGGGAGACCCCGTAGTGGCCCGGCGTATTTGGAAGGACCGACCTCCTTTGCATCATTCGTTCCCCAGCGCTAGACGCTCACGGCCGGACAGGATATAATCTCTAGAATTCGGAAGGAGCGTCGTACATCCTAGATTCAGCACCATAGATCAACGCGATACACCTAGTACACATTCCCCTAATTTCACGCAGACTTGCTTCTTGACGTTTGAATTTGTATTACTCTTGAGTAGATAGGCCTTCAGAACCACTGGGCCGTCGACAACTGTAGTGTACAATATAGACGGATTGTAGACTTGTCTCAATAATTCACTCCCTTTCTTTTTTTCTCCCATGCGCTGGAGAAGGTTGAGAGGTCCTTGGATGGGGTTGCCAATCACAGGGGACACAGTATGGATTGAATATAGATCCAAATACAAGGCGATTTCCAATGAACGTCTGTAGCCTGTCTCTAGCGGTCTGGTGTTTGAGTCGACAGTTGCGAGGCTCCACCGATTTCCCCCCGTTCGTGTACCAACTTGTTCTTGAATTTCAGTCCCGACACTGGACCTCACGTCTGCGTCGAATTGGAACGATACATGTCGAGTTCAACTCCATGTTGGCAACGACCTGCAACGACTCCGGCTCCTCGCCGAACCAGCTGCAAGAAAACCTTTTGATTTTATGTAGGCGTCAAAGAACTACAACTCCACCTTCTCGTCCTTAATCCAATAGCTCGGTAAAACCCACATGATTTTATCCACGTACCACAACCCTAATCCTTCCTCCTTTCCACCTTCTTCGTCTCTGTCTCTGTCTCCTCCTCCTCCTCCTTCTCCATCCCCATCCCTTTCTCTTCCGCTTTCATCGTCCACTCCAACATCACCATTCCCCCTCTGCAAACAAACCCACACCCCACCCAAGCCCATCCCGACGCGCAGATGCTCCGCAGCGGCCGGGTCCACGAGGAGGGTGATATTCCCTGATTTCCCTTCCTGCACGGTAACTTCTGAGTATCCTCCGTGCGCGTGAGTCGCGGTGCTGCCCCGCAAAATCGTCGGCGTCGCATACTCCGACCCCTCGCCGTCCCAGTCCGGCCACGGCGCCAATTCGATGGCGCACAACCGGGCGCGGAGCGCCTCCTCCACGGCGACGTGGGTATCAGCACGAGGTTGAGGTAGGAGTAGGAGCGCAGGGGCGTGGATGGATACGATACGCCGCACGGAGCGCTCAACGACGCCTGGGGTGTGGGTTAGTGGGAGGGCGGTTGGGCCGAGGAGGGCGAGGAGCGTCGCCGAGGAGGGGGAGTGCCAACCCAACCCAGCGGAGGCGGGAGCCCAGCCTCCGTCGTCTCCGTCCCCGCTGCTCCAATCCACGTCCGCATCCGCATCCCCGCAGAGTGCGTCCTCGGCATTAATGACCTCGACATTGTCCGCGCGGAGCGCCGACTCGAACGCATCCCCCCCAGTCGTGTACTCTCCAACGCCACCCCAGCACTCCCGACACGCAGTCGAAAACGCATCGGGCAGCGCTTTCGCGATCTTGGACGTGAGCGGGAGCTCTGTCCCCGCGCGCTCGATGATCTCGAGCGAGCGCCGTAAACTGTTGTTCACGGGCAAGTTGGGAGGGAAGACTTCGTTGCGGAGGAGAAAGTTCACGAAGAACCGGAGGAGGTGTGGCGCGTTTGTGAGGTTGCGGTCGGACCTGCATCAAGAAAACGAAAATCAAGATACCACGAGGGCGGCAGTTGGCTATAGAGCTTACAATGTGAGCCCCTGCGCGGACATATACGACGACAGATAAATCCGTATCCCCCTCTCGGGATCCCCGACGAATCGCTCCGCGCGTGCATCGCGTTCCGCGCGGGACGCAGCCAGGAGCGCTTGGATCTGCGCATCGTTCTCAACTGTGGGCGGTGTGAAGCCGTAGAGATCGTACGGCTCCCTTGGGCGCAGGAATTTCGTCGGCCGCGAATTACTCGAATCCTCCTCGGTTTCGAAATCGTCATCGTCTGAGATGTTTGAGTCCGAGTCGGGGTTTGGCGGGTCGGAGGCTTTGTGCCAGACGGGTGTTACTCCTGGTATACATACATATACGTCAGGATGATTATTGGAGGTGAGGGAAGGAAGGAAGAAGGCACCTAGTATCCCGGTGAATATCTTGAACTGCACGGAAAATTATCGACGATCAAAGGCTCGATGACATACAGGATACACCGACCGTTAATTCCCAAAGCTGCTTGAAAACGTCTCCAGGGAATCTCCGGTATCTGTTTATGCCCCTGAGCAATTGAACTCGTGCGTGCGACGGTAATTGCGTACTTTTGGAAATGACCGGCCGCTAATCGTAGAAGCACTGCTGGAGGGAGGGTGCTGCAAACACAAATTCTGAGCTGCCAGTGAAGAATCACAGAAAGGAAGGAAGTCTACTGGTCGTACGGCCCATGCATCTGCAGATGCTCGTCCGCTTCCCAATCCTGCCACCACTCCTTCTTGAATCCCGGACGCACAAACGTGGCACCCGCACCATCGGGGTTCGTTTTGGACACATCCTCAGCGTGCTTGAACACCAATTGCACCGTTGGAATGCCCAGCGTATCGCGTTCGATGCCATCGGGCCCGAGGGTGGGCTGGATTCCATGCTCTTTGAAGGCTGCAAAGGGGGCGATCGTGACGCCGGCAGGGATCTCAGGGAAGGGATGCACAGCATACGAGCGGGGCTGGGCGGTTCCTCGGCTGGATTGCCGCCCGCGGCTCGTGCCTTGACTGGACATTGTTGCAGGAGGAAGCGAGGCTTCGCGGACGTGGGAATTTCTTGCATAAGCGGAAAACAACAGCAAAGAGACGCGTCGCGTGCTTAGGGCTTTGAAATTGCATGGCTCAGGCTTCAACCTGTGGCTGATATTTTAAGGCCACATTGGCTTACACCGAGTGAAGGGAGCAAAATATGGCATTATTTATTGTTCTTTATTCACACGTTAAGTTGTGCGAGGTCCAAGTCTTCAGATCCTACTTATTTTAGTCCATACCATAGTCCAACCTTCAAGAACTTGCTCTCCACAATTCTCTGCAGTCCCAGGTCCACAGTCCAATGTCCATAAATACTTGGACCTGAGAGTGGTGACTTGGATTGCGGGCATCAGCCGAGCCGAAAGCGGCAGATTTGGTCGTGTTTGGTTGGCGGAGAGCATCGGTTCCTGTTTCACCTGGCCAATATCGTCTTGCCTGGCCACCATATGAAAAATCTAAGTCGGCAAATTTGCTCGGAGTATGAGAAAGATTAGTGCCTTCGCGGCGGAATTGATTTTATTTCCATATATCTGATATAAGAGCGAATTTATTGGAACACTGAGCGATCTCTCTACATTTTGAAGGAACTTCAACAAATCCGACACGGAGGCGCTATAAGGTGGTAATTTCGCTCAAGATTCCTCCATGACAGTAAAAGAATCCAGTCAAAATTGAATTAGTTATGGACATTCTACCGTCACAGAGTGAAATGCGTCTATGACATGGGAGAACATGAACAGTCAGCCCAATGCCGGGCTAAGCTCCTTAAAAATGGTACTTTGCATGTATATGGGACCTAAACTTAGCCAATGACACCGAGGAAGAGAAGCTTGACTGGTAGATAGGGACGATTCAGTTTACAACCACTGTCATTTGGTCATTTCTGGGTAAATCCCTATCTTTTTGCGGGCAAAGTTGCTGCTAGATAGCCCGTACATAACGCCTTCGCGCCGGAATTTTTACTTCGCCCTCATACCCCGAGCAATAGCGCAAGCATTGGGGAAATACATATGACATGTTGCATATTCGAAAGAAAATCGAGGATTTGGCACGGAGGACCTACCAAGAAAGCATTTCTGAATGATCGCGTCCGCAAAGGTTTTGCGCTCCCTTGCTTTTCTCCAGCTGATCGTTGCGTGTGACAGGTGTGACACTGGAGTTGTACTTGAGATTCCGAGCACAAAAATGGCTCTATCACATTGAATTTGGGGTCAGAATAATGTTTTTTGTCAATAGAGTCTCACAGCTCCTTTTCGAAGTATTCTGACTGGGCTTGAGTTCCCATCTTTCATGGAACTCAGCGTAATAAGGCGATATCGGTCGATTCTCTGCGGATTTGGGGACGGTTTTGCTGCGCCCATATACTTACAGACAGAATAAGCATTTCTTTTCTTGTCTGCAAGTCGGTAGAGTGCTTGTGGAAGCCAGAACATGGAGGAACATCACCTGGGGAGTTGCAATTGAGAACAAACAAATACAAAGCCGCCGGATCGATCAAGGGCGGTGCCCGTCCCCACTCATGGTTCAGTGTAAGTGACAGTTCACAACCTCTTAATGGAGCATTAGACCAAGATATTGTGTCCAAGTAACCGGGACTTGACTCTTGAGAGTGAGGACTACGGTTTGCCGTTGGTTTGCCGTGTTGAGAACGCGGTCATCTGACTCGATCCGGAGACTACGGATTTAGACCCCGGACTTGCCGGAATCTTGATCTCGGAGACTATCGACTATACAGAAACTGCAGACTACGACCTTGTGAGTACCCTAAATATGCGGATTAAAGACTGTGAGTGGGAATAATGAACGAAAAAGATCTCATAGCAAAAAATCAGAATACTTCATGGATTTGTGGACAATTTCGGACGCGGGAAGTCGAACCCCAGCTGCGAGATACAAGCATTTATCACTCATGATCACACTCGCGGTGTCCCGGACACCACACCCGATTGTTCCCCCTCTGATTTTCTAGGTGAACCACAACTGCCAACCGGTTGAGCAAAATACGTGTTGAGATTCCGAGCACGGTTCAATAACCGACGACTAGCTGCGATTCAATCAGGATTCGTGAGTGCATGTTGATTGCACACTGCTCTTTACCTAGTCTCTTATAAACAGATGCTACAACAGAAAAAACTCGTATCTCGTTTGTTGTAGGTCACGTCACATTCGGCCGCGGGGAATCGAACCCCGGATTGCGAGATGTACACACTTTAGAACACAGTCTTACTCGCGGTGCGCCGCACACTACACCCGATAGTTTGCGGTGATGATTCATGCGTGAAGCAGACAGGAAAGAACAAATTACTGCAGAGTGCCGAAAGTCGGAGACGGGTCCAAAAAGCGAGCAGAGATTCAGAAAGGGCGTATACATACTGAGTTCAAAAGAGGCTTCCATGCGCCTATAGATTCTAGAAGAAGCTCCAGCACAGTTGGAGCCGAGTTTTTTCGCCGCTAGCCATGCAAAGTATCTGCTTCGTGAACATGGTCGCGGTTTACGACAAGGAGGTTTTCTGTGGCTGTGCGCTCACGTGGCACGTTGATCGGCTGGCCTCTTTGACTGCAGACTTTTCTCTCTGCTGAACCAGTCGCGAACTCAAGCCTTTCGTGCTCCTGCTTTGGCAAGGGCCGCTGCCAGTAACCTATCAGAGTTCCCAGTCTTTGGTTCGTCAGACCAGGCCCACGAGTCGTTGACGAGTCGACGACTGAAACTGGTGCTTGGAGCCGCGTTTTGCATCGTGGGTACTTTTGCTCTTGTCAATCGTTTTGCGCTATGCTGATAGGTACCTATGTATAGCATGGATTCTCTTCTACCAAACAGCCCTCTTGACGCATCACAAGGTCGAATCGTACGGAGCCAACTTGCCAGTACATTAGCCGAACTGACTACGCTCGAGCAAACCCTTCTAAAACTTTCTCTGGTCTCTTCTGAGGTCCAGAGGCAGAAGAATCAGTCTATTGACTCTGTTGCCGCTATGCGCAGCGCTCTCTCCCCCATCCATGCCACTCCCACCGAACTCTTGGTGGAAGTCTTTCGGATGTGTCGCGACTCCGGCCTCGAGTCGCCCGTATACTCCATTCTTGACGCGTCCCAGGCTCCTCTCGTGCTTACGCACGTATCAGCTCGTTGGCGCAGTATTTGCCTTTCCACCAGCGATCTCTGGAACCATTTTCGCATCCGCTTTACTCCAAATTCCATCCTGCCGTCTCCGTCTATCATCCGCCGGCTCCTGGCCAGATCCGGTGCCCTTCCTCTCCATGTAGGGTTAGAGACGGATATTGCGCCACAACCCGAATCACTTGGACAGGTCTTCACTGCGTTGTTGCAAGACCAAGGGAGATTCCAATCCCTACACCTCGATCTCGCACCGTCAGATCTCCCGTCAGTAATCTGGCGCCAGAACGGAACGTTTCCGTTGCTCGCCTCCGTCGATATCTGTATTCAGGATAATGCAGAGCATACTCTTGGCGACACGATTCGGCTATTTGCGACCGCACCATGTGTGCAGACGGTGAAAATTATTGGCAGTACTGTGCCATCTGCTGGCTGGGTGTCCGCATTCAGCTGGTCGGGTTTAACCGTGTTGGATCTGCGAATCTACCTGGACCTGAAAACCGGACGTCAAATCTTGATGCAATGTGCCAGAGTGCAGAAATGTGCTTTAACCATCCACGATAGTTCCGATAGCGACATGCAACGTCCTCGGGAGATCTGCAGCCTGCTTCACCTGAACGATGTCAGGTTCGGCCTTCACTGCTTTAACGAATCCTCCCTTCAATCATTCTTGAAAGCGTTCGCATTCCCCAGTCTAACGCATCTGGACATCACGTCTCCTATCTGGTCCACTGAACTTATGCAAGATCTCTACGATCGATCACACTTCAGCCTCGAGGAACTGATGTTGTCGAATATCGACCTGGGCATGTTCGACATCGTGCCTTTTCTTCGACTCTTTCCAGCGCTACGCGCCATCCACTTACAAAGCTACGGTTACAACGATATATTCCTCGCCGCATTCACATGCGACGGCGGCACCACACTAACACTTCCGCACCTCCGCTCCATGATCTTTGACGATCTGGTATTCGATCCAGCTGAGGTCCTGGTCACTGGGCCCGCTGTTCTCAGTCTGGCGGAGTCGCTGTCTCAACGCACCGGCGAGAACATTGCCTTCCCGGCCCTCGAACATGTCGAGCTCACTTTCAATGGCCCGTCATTTGATCCCGCCGTCGAGGAGCGCATCTGTGAAATATCCAGTGCGAGCAGAGTCCTCTCCTACACTCACAATGAACTTGATTGAAGCCTTGATTTCATTACTCCCTGTGTGGGACATATAACTACTTCCCGTACAAAAACCGTACAATGACATCCCCTCTGCTCGCTAGTCCACCTCGATCACAACCGTTCCGACGCCTGACGGTAGGACAAGAAGGTCGGTTTCACGTGGCCCTTCTGTACTGATCAGATATAAAAGCTCGAAATTGCCACCAAAAAAAGAAAACAAAAATTGTAGATTGCGCTGACCGGACCCGGTGGCAGTCCGCTCTCGCTACGCCGATTTTCATGGCTTGGTGTGAGATCTTTTCCCTGTAGTTTTAACAGAACTGACTGTCACCGATCAGGATGTGCTGACTGCTGCGGGCCACATCCGAGGAGACCTTGACTAAACGAGGTTGGAATGGATTGGCTGCCAATCGGCGAAGTAAGGCAGGACTCGGAGACAGAAGACAGAACAAAAATAACGGATCTTCGACAGTGGGCACGGCTCGGGCCTGAGTCGAACAGACAAGTTCCCCAACCTGACCTTCGAGGATACCGTTATAGTTTGTGGGGATGCGGACCACCCGCTACCGAGTCGGTACAGAGGGGGAAAGCTACCGTGAAGAACGCAAATTGAACCTGGATTATTGTAAAGATTTAGTGAGCTGAAGCGGGAATATCGTTGAGAGAGTACACAACTTGAAGTGACAAGAGGGGTTGGCTGAGAATGGTGCCGTTGTAGACCTAACCTGTGGCGGAAGAGTGAAAGAGCCCCGAACCAGCGCCTTCCGCCAGATGAGACAGGCCATGAAGTTCGAGGTATAATGATTTCCGTTTGCTTGGAACTATGTATGCGAAAAAAGATTGTGGGATTATCCATAGATGACTCGGGCCTGACTCGAGCAGGCGACTTCCTCTCAAGGTTCTAGGCAGTGCCTTACGCTTTTGGGGTGCCGACTGTCCACCACCAAGCTCTTCGAGGTAGTACGTTGCATAATTGGAACGAAAGTGCACAGACTGTGAGGGCGCGAGTAGAGAGTTGGGCAGCGGTCAGCAGATTTCAGCTTGACGGGTGCTTCTCCCAGCCAGATCCAAAATAGTCAATCATCTGCTACCAAGTAGGCAAATGGGAAGCTGCCTTGAATGAAGCAAATCGCAATAGATCAGGCGGACGCAGGAAAAAAAGACAACGCGACATTTCAGCGGATGACTCGGGCCTGAGTCGAACAGGCGACTTCCCCAGCTTATACTTGCAGAAGACTTGACCATCAGCTTGGGGGGATGCGGTCCGCCCGCTACCAAGTCGATACAGAGTATCAAGCTACCGGTGATAAACAGGTTGAATTGACCCGGACGAGTGCAGATTTTCAGAGCTGTAGCAGGGACAAACGAGAGTGTACGAGCCGGTGCAAGAATGGTGCCATCGAGCGAATAAAATACGTTGAACCAGACCGGCGCCTTCTAGAAGCAGATTGGCAGAGTGAAAAAAAATACTCATCCCACTCGCTCTATGACTCGAGCTGGATCGAACAGGCGACTCCACAGACTCTGCCTACAGTGCGAATTGAATGTGGATGCGGGCCTCCCGCTACCGAGTCTGTGCAGGGGGTGAAGCTGTCTGCGTGTAATAGAGGCGTCGGATTCGATAAGCATACATATTTCGGCTGGTGAACTCGGAAACGGGCAAAGTAAAGGGAAGAAACATTGAACGTGCTTCATGACTCGGGCCTGAAATTTGACCTGCAGTCAGGGATGTCTTGTCAACTTCAAGTTGCAGTAAGTACCTTGTAGTTTTCGATCGTAAATCCCGAATTCAGCATGTGACGGTGGATGTGGAAAAAGAACAGATGTAGTAGTCCTGCATTATAATTATTCGGACGCGGGGAGTCGAACCCCGTACTGCGAGATAAATTATAGAAGAAGCAAGAGCAATGAGCACTCACGGTGTGCCGTACACCACGCCCGAGTACTTCCCTTGTTTATTTCTGTAGGAAGATGATGGGTTAGGTCGTGATTTGCAATTTCCTCACCTGCTCTGTGGATGAAGTGGATTATGTGGTTGAAATAGCATGGGTTCAACCTGGATCGGCAGCACCGACTTGACATTCCTGTTGTGACTCCGGAAACGTCATGGGACGCTGGGCTTTGCAAAGTAAGGGAGCAAAAATGACGAAGCGTGGTCCATTTCGGACACGAGGACTCGAACCCCGGACTGTGAGCTGAATTTCACGCGGCATTTTTCGACAATCAGTACTCACGGTGTGCCGTACACCACGCCCGAGTACTTTCCCTCTTCGTCTCCGTGGGAAGTAGATGGGTCAAAGGTCGATAATTACGAGGAACCTCACCGTAATTTGTGATTCCCTCTCCTGAAGTGGATTAGTTGAAATTTTATGTGTTCAACCTGGAAAGTTTGCAACACTGACTTGATTTCCCTGTTGTGAATCCAGGAGCTTCATCGGTGGAGTGGGCGGAGATGGACTTGGGCGCTAGCTGGCGATCACGACGCCGGAGATACTCTGGGGCAAGACGCAAGGATGATGATATACAAGCCACAACAATGCTATCCTAATGCCTACAAACCCCGTGCACAGCCACCGCTGGCGGCCTCCGCCGCCCACCACATGCGCCCACCACCACTAAGGCGGCGTCCCCGCCGCCGACAACGACACCGATGAGCGCCCAACAAGACAACAAAAACCGCCGTTCACTCCACGGCCCTCTCTGCCTCCGCCACACCCTCTACCTTCGCCGCCGCACGCTCCGCCTCCACCGCCGTACTCTCCTCATCCGCCTCCCCCCTAATAACCGGAGCCAGGGCCTCCTCAAACGCCGCCTGCTCCCTTTCCAACCTCCCCCCTTTCTTCGGCACGAACACACGGAGACGCCGCGAGCTATGCTCGCCTTGTAGCGGTACGCCCTGTAACGTCTCGAGTCGGTATGAATGGGAAATGCGTTCCGAAATTCGATGCGGGGTCGACCAATAATGAATGAGTTTGCGCAAGGACTTGAAGGTATAATCCCAAACGCTGCTGGCGACTTGCACGAGTTGGCCCTTCACAAAGGTAACTTCGCCGGCCTTCGACGCGATTACCTTGCGATCGAACGCGGCTTTCCGCCCCAGCGCGTACTTCACGCGAGCCGCGTACCCGTCGACGCGTTGCTGGGCCACGTACGCCATATGCACCTCAACATCAGTCGCAGTGGGCGCCTCGACGTCCACAGATACTGGCGCCTTCGGTGTATTGACGACGCAACCCAGCATTAATTCTTTGGGTGAAAACTTGACGGACGGCAAGATCCTGTTATTCATGATGCGGATGGCTTCGTCCAGGTGCGTCGGCCATTCTCTCGGCAGCTTCTCCCACGTCATGGCGTTCCACTCGTCCTCGCCGACGTCCGGTGCACAGAGCCTGGCCAAGATATGGAGGAGAATCTTGTTTCCACCCTCGACGAGCCCGTTTATCCACGGTGAATATTTCGCCACTACGTGATGCTTAATGCCCCACTCCTCGCAGAAGTTGCGCACCTCTTTACAGTCAAAATGCGGGCCCCCATCGGTCATGAACGTCTCCGGCGGGACGAAGTCGTGGCAGATGTGGTAAAGCGATGAGTTCGTCGTCTTCCCCGTGCCAGCCGTTTTGATTTTGTCCGCCCAGGCGTGCTGCGTGAAAACATCAAAGTACAGTCCGATCCCTTTGTACCCGCCTTTCCCCGGCGGCATACTCAGATAATTGCCCACTAGGAGTTCGAACGGATGTCGGCACGTGATTGGGTCGAGAAGGGAATGGACGTGTTTCGCTCCGAACGCCTTGCACGGTCCGCAATCGCGAATGGCGTCCAGGATTGACGCGTCAAGACCGGGACTTTGAATCTTGTCCATTAGGGCAATCTTGATCGCGTCCCGTCCGAAGTGGCCCTGTTTCGCGTGCACCTCCGCCGCCAGCTCCACCGCCTCCGCCCACGTCACACACTCCCTCCTCGCTCTCGCACGATCCTTGCTACCACCTCCCAACACCCACAGCTTCCCCTCATCCACCAAATACCCCTTGGCCCGGTGCTCCGCCTTGTGCCGCGCGCGCAGGGACGTCCCCACCTCAAGCTCGTTGAGCGTGTCCAGCACCTCCACGTAAAGCGGCTCCCCCTTCAGTCGCTCTCGCAGCGCCATGGTCCCCGCCGACAGCTCGACGACGAGGAAGCACTCACCCGCCTCTATCTCCCCCAAATTCTCCACACACACCGCGAACACATCGTTCACCAGACCCGCGTTCGCTCCCTCGTCCGGCGACACGCTCCATTTGTGTCCATCCCCAGGCACCTTCTCCGCGTCCTCGAATTTCCGGCTCAAAACGTCGGCCCCGACATTGTTCGCGCCCTTGACGTGTTTCGCGCCGACGATGTTGTATCCAAGGACACCGTTCCGCCACCGCTCGTGCGCGACATGGAGCTTCTCGTTCATCAAAACGTCCCGCAGTGCGCTGCAGTCCGTCTCGAGGAGGACAGGCTGTCCCCAGATAGTGTTCGCGAATTTATCTAACGAGAATTTTAGCGCTGCAAATTCCGAAAGATGTGGCGCATAGCGCTCTTCAGCGTCCGATGTGCGTTTAGACGCATATGCGATGGGATGTCGCCGCACAACCACCTTCCCCCCAGGCAACACCGTTTTCATCCTCTGCGCCAGGATCCCCGCAAACCCTGTCTTGCACCCGTCCGTGGTGACGATGAATGGGTGTTCCTTCAGCGTCTCGAAGCGCGGCGCACGCAATACCGGCTCCGAGGTCAAGACTCGCTTCAGGTTCAGGAAGCACGCCGTGTGTTCCTCCATCCATACGGGCGCAAGGGCGAACGCACACATAGTCTGGCGATGTAGACGTTTCGACGCGCCAGCGGGAACCTTGACCAGGCCGAGCAGATCGCGGAGCGGCTCCTCGACCTTGACATAGTTCAGAATCAAATCGCGAAAATACGAGGTGAGTCCCAGGAATGAGTGGAGACTCGCCGCGTGTGCCGGCTGCGGCCACTGAATGACCGTCGTGAGTTCCCTGAGATCGGGAGCAACACCCCTCGGTCCCACTGTCGACCCCGCGAACAGCGCCTCCGTCATGAAGAGCTTCGTCTTCTTCGCTGACAACGAGAGGCCCGTCTCCCGGATGCGCTGAAAGATAACCCGCAGCTTCGCCAGCATCTCCTCAAATTCGTCCGCCGCCGCACCTCCATCGTCGACGAACAACTCCATCAACTCCTTGACGATCAAATCCCACAGCCGCTGCGCGACCATGTCGCCAAACGCCGTCGGTGCGTCCGACAGCCCGAACGGCATGCGCTGAACGGCCGTCACTCGAGGCGCGGGCAAAAGCTATAAAGTGCGTTCTTGGACAATGAAATGATCACACTGAACCAAAACCAACACAAAACAACCAAAACCACCACTCTTATATCCTCTAGTGCAAGCTCTGTGAAGTTCGGGGGTGTCGGATCAAGTATTAGATCCTATAGACCGAAACGATGTATGGTAGGGTCAACAAGAAACGTTCTCAGTCGGTCAATTGGTTCTTTTGGGAACTAGGCTCTCAAATGGAATATTGGGTCTGATAGTGTTCAAGTTACAGCCTGTTAAGGTCTGGGGTTTGTTGGGTGTTCAATAGAACTGGTAAGTTTCGCAATAGCCCGTTTCCGACTATGCACGTTCTGCAACGCTTCCAAGCTTCAACGAACTTGGGGCTTTTAACTCAAAAGATCACAACTGGTTTTATCAATCAAAATCGTTCGTTCAAGCCTTTCTAGTACTAGTGCGGACAAGCAACAAGTCACTATACAGAGCACCACTACCCAGACCCTGCGATGCGATGTGCACTACAGCCCCGGAATAATCTGCTGCCTAAATCTACGAGTCCTGACTCCTTATATACTGTGCTGGGATTAAGTTTACGATGCTACTATTATGTCTTCGGATGCCCTTCCGGTCCCCATGACTCTCCCTGCTCCACAACCTATTCCGCCATTGGTGCCCTGGCACGTCGAGATGTCTTGTTGGGCAGTTTTAACCCGATCGTATTGAAATTGGTTGTCTTCGGGTGATATCACTGAAACCCTCCTGTCTTGTACAGGATCTTCTTCGTCTAGTGGGTGGCCCTAACTCAGGGCAGGCCTTATAGCCTTGTCTGCGCTTCTTGGTAACTCGTCCACTCTCTCTAACAGTTCTGATATTGGAAAAAGAACCAAGTTGAACCGTCTTGATTCGATCGGGAATGGTCCGAGATCAAATCGTGATCCCGGATCCAATACGTTTCCGTCTTGTCGCATCAAGTCAGCCCCTATCCGCTTGTCTCAGCCGGAAGAAGGAACTTCGAGTCCCGGCCATCATTCCTACACGTGCCGCGACGCGTCTTGAGCCATCAAGTCGCAACAACAAACATCCCATACTGAAGGTGAGTCCAGATCATCTCGAGTTTTAACTAATGTGCGTGTTTTCACTTCCTCTTGATCCAAGTCTAGCAATGGCTCATCCAGGGCGCAACCTTAGGTACCATCTTGTGTAGTCAGACGCACTTCTAGAGGGAACCGTAATCCGCACTTTCCAGTAACTTCATAACGTTCTCTTTTGTAGTGGTCTTAAGCTATATGACTGGTAGCTTTCCCGTTCAAGGCTCACGGTAGCTCTCAATTGGGGTGTGAGCGTGTGGTAGTACTAGTGAAAAACGCAAAAACTGCGCCTTTCATATGTGGTCATTTACACGGCTTATCAGCGCTTATACGCATAATACCCGTGGCCCGGGATGAAGACACACAGGTAGGGTACAACACGCTCATCGACGTGCAACGCGAAGAACCCCGACGCGAAGTCAAAGATCGAGACATATCGATGACCCGAAAGGCGATGCTGCTTGTCGCGAATATCGCCCTGCGGCATGGCAACCACCTGCAAATACTTGTTCAGCTCACTGAAATTCCCGCAGATCCTTCAGCTAGGCGAGCTCGCCGTCCGCAGCGCCGATGGCGGGTCCTTCGGTGGTAAGTCATCACGGGGCGGAATACCCTCCCACACGCACTGCTCGTTGAGCTCGTGTAACAGCTCGTTCAGCGACAAGCCGGCCTCCTGATCCTTCTCCGCCAACGATATGGGGCTGACGCACTTCACGTCGTGTGGATCCATACGCTGCAGGACTCTGGCCGCAACGAGCTCGTCCACTTGCCGATTGACGTCGATGGCTTGCGGCCGCGTCCACGGGCGTTGTGGAACAGGCCCTGTGCTGAACGCAACGTCGCTGGGAATCGTCGGCGCGTACCCTGGTCCGTCCACGACCGTGACCTCACTGACGGAGAGGGTGAAGACATCTGCATGTTCCTCCACGAACGCGCGCACAACTTGACGCTGCGTGTCCGTTAGATCCGGGCCAATCTGCACGAGCTTCAGGACCTCCGCAACGCGTTGCGGGTTGAAGGGATCGGTACGACGGGTGTAGATGGTGGGTTTCGGCTTGATCAGAATCTCGTCGCAAACGTTAACGTGCGCCCAGGGCAAGTAAACATCGAAAAGGACGTGCCTCGCGGGGGGCATCGCGCACGACTGCACCCCCGGTAAGGCCTCACGCGTACAAGCGTTGCCAGGATCTCCGATCATCCCGCCGTCCTCCTTCGCGCCCATTCCAAGATCAACGTCACGCAGTATCTCGGCGCGTCTGTCAACGCGCGTCCAAGGTATGAAGATATCAAAAAAGACTCGCCTCGCAGGGGGAGTTGCGCACAACTTCGCCCCCGTGAAGGACTCGCGCGTCTCAGCGCTGCCCGGGTAACTCTCCAACATCTCCTCGAACCACTCCTCCTCGTCGACTTCCTCCGTCTCTCCGTCTATCTCACTCGCCTCAAGCTCCTCGACCACCTCTCCAAACTCGTCTTCGTCGATACGCTGCTCCTCCGACATCGCAATCCCTGTTACTTGTTCTGCTGCGTCAACAGTTCCGGCGGCGTATGCGGAATGAACTCACCTCGCGGGGGGAGTTGCGCACAACTTCGCCCCCGTGAAGGACTCGCGCATCTCAGCGCTGCCTGAACCATCCTCCCTCTCATCGCACTCCACGACGGCCGCAATCTCTGTCATCTCCCTCGCTGCGTCAATGTTCACGGGGCTCGGAATGGGATCGACTCGCCTCACGGGGGGAGTTGCGCACAACTTCACCCCCGATGAGGACACGTGCCTCTCTCCTTCCCGCCTCGCCTTGTTCCTCGCAGCGCGCATTTGATCGTGAGAGTCAGCGGCCGGTTCCAAATCTGCGGACACCGTCGGCTGGTTAATGTTCTCATCGCTCGCGATTGGAAGGACTGGCCTCGCGGGGGGCATCGCGCACGACTGCACCCCCGTTGAGGCTTCACGCCTTGACACACCGCTCTCGACGTGTCTCCTCCACACCGCTTTCCAATCCCCCTCAAGCTGCGGGTTCTGGTTGTACAACTCCGCACTGCAAGCACCGACGTTGAGCGTGACGATGTCCCGCCGCATATCGTGCACAACCCCCATCGATGCCTGCAGCGGTTTGCCGAAGAGCACCTTCCATCCCCCTCCACTATCGAAGACCTCGAACGCGCCGCGTGCGCGGACCCCGTCGATCTCGATCTCCCCTTCCCAGTTCGCGACCGAATCAACCACCGACCCGTCCGCCATCTTCAGGCGCTTGGTCGGCGCGTTGATCTTCCCCATCCGTCTCCGCACCTTCTCGAAGTACGCCTTGTCGATCGCGCCGACTTGCGCACCACCGTCAAACAGCGCCATAATGCACACACTCTCCCCCTTCTCACTCCTCAGTACGATCCAGTGCACAAAGGGCACGCTGGACGGGTCACGCGCGGGGGTCTCCACCAAGTACAGGTCAACGAGCTCAAGATTGGGAGCATGTAACGAAGTACAAGATTGAGACGCCGCGCCACCAATTTGGCCGGGCCTCGGGGCTGCACTTTGGCCGTCTAGTGCGCCCCCGTGACAAAATCCTGCTCTGCGGCTCCTCCGACCTCATACCACGGAACGCCCGCCACGATCTCCTCCACAACATTCACCGCTGTAATGCAGACCGCGGTGTAGCTATTGGAGGGTTGTGTGACTGTCCTCTTAATAACGACGTGCTCGGCCTCTGGGGATTTTATATGATGTGATTATAGTAGGGAATTCTGGTTTAGACTAATGCCTCTTGGGGAATGTGTGTGTGTGTGTGTGGGATGCCAAGGATGGCTGGAAAGTGTGTGCGTGTGTGTGGAAAGCTTCCTGGATAATGTTTCCGGAGAGCTTTATATCGTTAATTCTGGGTGATTGTCCGTTGCTTGTGGCGCGGGGCGTTCCTGGAAATTATATCCGTGTCCTGGCTTCGTCGTTCTTATGACAGCCTAAGTTAGCTAAAGAAAGGTAAGAATGAAAATACTGTCTCCTCGTCCTAGAATTCCTGTTGGGGGTTTCTAGTCTCCTGGATCCCGTAGCTCTCGCTTGCTATCTCTTCTGCGCTCCTCCCCTTTGAACGTGCGCTAATTCGATAGCTTGGTAAAACCCGTAGGTACCGTGATTGGTTACAACGACGCCGGATACTCGATTGTTCGATAATACGGACGGCGGTTTATCCGTGATGATTCTGGTGCTAGTCGCCCTCGTCTTGTCTTCTACACGGCGTGGTGCCTGCGAAGGTAGTGTCGATTACGATGACTAGCTGGAGTGTAGACTTGGGATGCCTGTGGTGGGGGCACCTTGCAGAAGGAGGTATGAGAGTAAAGTGACCCTGGTGTGGGACAAGTGAGGGGAGTTGTGGTCAAATGCGTGAACGAGGACTGAATTGCTTGTGGGGGTACAAGTGGGGAGGGAACAAAGCCCAGTAATTGACTGACTACCTCCTACTTTCGCCTCTCCTTTTATATCTCTCCATCCTTGCCTCGAGGCGCCTTCTTGTGCCTGGAAACACCCTGTAGCATGCGGCGCCGGGCGTCTCTGGGAACAAAGTAGCTGCCTGAACGGTTTGGTCGGAAGGTTATTAGGTGATTTGGTAGCTGGAGGGTTCGTCCGAAGACGGTATTTGATATTTTCCTTGGTTTGCCGAGTGTCCGCCATGTGGAGCACTGTCTGTACATTTTGTCCGGTGAGTTATTACGATATAATTCGGTAAGAGGGCGGGGTGAGGCACTGCGGAGCCGCGTGGAGGTGTCGTTCATGGGAGAAAACGTGTTTCGTCGTGCGCCAGAGGTGGTGGCAAGTTCGTCCAGAGAGCTTTGTTACGTTATAGTTCGGTAGGCGAGGATTGATCTTCGTATGCGTCTGGAAGTATCGTCCCGTCAGGTCATGTTGGTGGAAAGTAGGGGGAGAGCGTCGTTTATGGGTGGAGAGTGTCTGGAACTTGTTTCCGGGAACGTATTGCACTGGGTTTCGGTGTCTGAAGAGTTTCTGCGCCACTCGATTGAATGCGGTAACTGCATTTCCTTTTTGGGCATGTCCCGGTGAGCGTCTTCTTCAGCTTCGCTTGGAGGGGCCATGAGGCGGTGTGCAGGGCGTAGCACCAACACCAGCCTCACACCGCCGCCGGCACCTGCGTCCTCCCCAACCACTGCCCGCACACCATACGAAAGCGGCGCTCGAGGTCAGGTACAAACGGCCCAGGGCAGGCTTGCCCATGCACCGGGCGCACAACGAGCCCGCAATGCCAGCACTCCACCGAGCAAGGGTCGGCCGTCCCCGGCTGGAGCGGATAACCCGATGTCTCGATGGCGATCAGCTGCTCTTCGCCGGGGTTGCGGGTCCTCCACGCAGCGAGCTGCGCCTGGTAGCGAATCTGGCCCTCCGGCGTGTTCGGTGCACGTTGACGGACACACTCCGCGAGAACGGCGCGGAGCGCAGCCTTCTCCGCCTCCGTGCCATCCCTCCCTGCACCTGCACGACGGGGACCGCGCGCGGCTTCCTGCACAGCAGGTCCCCCTGGAACGTGCACAGGTGCGACAACCGGTGCGTGGGGCGCGACGGCGGGTGCGACACCCGGCGCACGGGGCGTGATGACCACGGGTGCGACATGCACGCCGAGCTGCGTCGCAGCCAGACGACGCTGGATGTCCGTGATATTGCGCTCCATCGCGGTGCGCATCTTGTACTCTTCTACCGCCGTCTTGATCGTTGTCTGGGGAATGGCCTGCAGCGCAGTAATCATCGTCCCCCAATCCGCCGGCGAATCCCCAATGGCCGCGCGCAGTTGCGCCGGGAGGTCCGCGTGGAACTGGAAGACGCCATCCCTCGCCTTGTTCGCGTTCGCCGCCGATACCGCGTCCTTCAACCGCGCCAGGAAATCCTCCATTGGCGCGTACTTCTCCCCCCCCACCATCACATGGTCCTGCGCGAGGTCTCCCAAGGAAATTCGCATACCACTCAATTCAGCTATGAGCTGAACGGTGGGTTTTTCCTTGGGATAAATCCCCTCAAAGCGCTCCTGGAACGCGGTGACGAACGCGTCCCAGCTCCCATTGATGCCGTCCTTGACCTCCTTGGTCTTGGTCTGCGTTCAACCGGTTGCGGAAGTGATCGCCCGCCTCCTTCAGCATGATCGCCTCGTCCGTCACCTTATTCTTGCGAAAATATATGTTGCACTCCTTTACGAAGTCGACGGCATCTATCGTATCTGTGTTTCGGTCGCCCGTGTAAAATGAGAGGGCAGACATCTCGTCGTCTAAGTCGTCGGTGATAATTTGTAAATTTTGTGTTTGCGACGCGGGAGTTTTCGGCGTTATCGCCGGTCTCGCAAGAGGTGGAATGCGCAAGATAATGGGAGGGATACGCGAGAGATCGATACGTGTAAGTGGAGCTGAGCCGCCGAAGAGTTGGCGTGTTCGTGGACTGGGGTCGCCAAGCAATAGGCCGGCGGATGCGTTATGCGCCGTTAAAGTTGGGCGAGGGGGTGTTGCAGGCGCGTCGACGTCTCCAGTGGCGCTGCTGTGGCGTCGGCGCGGTGGTGGTCGTGTAGGTAGCTGTACTCTGCCGCTCACGTTACGAGGACGCAGCTCCAGGGTAGACGCGGGAGCTTTCAACGGCGATCAAAGATCTCGCAGATCGCGATCGCGTAGATCGCAGACGCAGGGGACGCAGATTTCGCAGGACGCACTGGCAGTTCGCAGGTTCGCAGGTACGCAGATACGCAGAAAAAGACACGCAGGAAAAGATCGGGGCGGATCCGGCTGGTCCGATGGGTGTGGGGTGGAAGCCCTCTCCAATCACCACAATGGAGTGGGCGGAGATGGACTTGGGCGCTAGCTGGCGATCACGACGACGGAGATACTCTGGGGCAAGACGCAAGGATGATGATATACAAGCCACAACAATGCTATCCTAATGCCTACAAACCCCGTGCACAGCCACCGCTGGCGGCCACCACATCGGACGCGGGCCCATCAAGGAGCAAAGGGAGAGAAAAAATGCAAGCCACCGCTAAAGCTCATTCGGACGGGAGGAGTCGAACCCCGTACTGCGAGGTGAATTGCTGTAAAACTCTTCACTAAGTAAGACTCGCCGTGTGCCGTACACCACACCCGAATACTTTCCCTCTTCGTTCCTGTGGCAAGTCCACGACTTTCAAGAACATGATTGATATGCTGGAGAACCAGAAGAAAAGGACTGTGAATGAGTTGGGAATCGCCTGTTGCAGTGTGCGATTTTGAGCATGGCACGACCTTCCAGAAATGGATCTCGAGTGCGTTGAAAGACAAAAAAAACACTACCTCAAATCCGGAATTCGCAAGTGGGGAGTCGAACCCCAAGCTGCGATATGAACCGATATCACAAGTCGGGCGCCACACGCTACGCCCGAACTCTTAGGGTGGGTGACAGCCAAGTGACAGCTTCGAGTTAGTACTTGTTACTTGAGGTTACCAGGGGAAGGGGCAAGAAAAAAAGTCTGATTTTCCAGTATCCGGACGCGGGGAATCGAACCCTGGGTCTGCGAGTGGTATCGCGTCTGTCGAGGCAATTCTCCTCGCTGTGCACCGTGCACCAGGTCCGATTACTTGAGCTGCATCTCTTTAGCTGAAGTGGGCAGGTAGAAAAGAAACATCAGATGGAGTCAACGTCACGAGAAGAAGTGACTCACGCCTGATTGAGATACACAACTCAAAGCACGGTGTTTTGTCCACCCATCCCGCCTTGATCCAGTCCACCAGAAGGATGAAAGAAAAGGGCACAAAAACAATCCTGGATCACTTCAATTTGAACATGGGGAATCGAACCCCGGATAGCCTTCCACGGGATATATGCACCATTGTTTCCATCCTCGGTGTTCCGTACATACACCAGGTCCGAGTACATGCCCTCTTTATTCCTGTATAGGGACCGTGGCCGGGTGCTAAAGCAGACTTCAGACCACGGCGTATCGTAGGGAGAATCACTGGGTGAATCAACAATTGGTTCCGTTGAAAGGCCAAGAGTGTCGAAGGGCTCTCTCCAAAGTATTGATCGTATGTAGCAGACCTCGCAGCGCAATTTTTTGGACAATAATAATCCCGAGCGGCGCAAGTTGCAGGGTGTTCGAGTGGGTGCAGGGTATCCGAGTGGGGGAGTAAAGCCCGGCAGAGTGGAAAGCACGAAAGATAACCGGGGAGGGGGGGAATTAAGCAGAAACGGTTGGTTGAGTTCGTCGTCGTCGTCGTTCGAGTCCAAGAGCACGTCTGTGGCTGTGCTTCTTCGCATCAATTTGACCGCCGGCCCAAGTCGGGCCGAGTTCTTCACTCCTCCATCGACGACTCTGATTCCGGAAATTGCGCACGACAAGAGACTTGGGAGTCGTATGGCTTCGCGAATTCTCCGGGGGCGCGACAATATCACCATTCTTGCGCCGCTCAGTGCTCACTGCCAGTGGCCTTGAGTTGCAGTGACTGCGGCGGTATTTTCACCTCTCTCATTTCGCAGCCTTTGTCAGTGAACGAACCGCCGAACCGCGAGCGCATTCGGGATGCGCTCGCTCTGAAGCTTGCCAAGCAGGCAGGAAGAAATAACTGATGCCCGAAGATTGCCCGCCGACCCGCGCGACGAGCTTCTGACCTGGTCATCTGCGCATCACCGCTTCTTGCCCTCTCCCAGGCGACATGACCGCTCGCGTGCTCCTCGCCACCTATATATAAGCGCCGCTCCGAGTACCAATTTCCCTGACCCCCTCCCGGCCCCAAAATCCCGATGCTCTTCTTCAAATTTCGCCTTCAAGCCCTCGCGTCGTTGCTCCCTTTCCTCGCTCTCGTCGCAGGGCAATACAAATACATTGTTCCCGGCGCGGACCTCCTCGACTCGGACGGTGTTTTGATTCAAGCACACGGTGGTCAAATCGTTCGCAACGGGAGCACGTTTTATTGGTTTGGCGAGGACCACAGTCCGGGTGGGACACATTTCCAGGGCATTTCGGTGCGCTGCGCCTTTTCCTCCTTGTCGTATTGATGAAACCGTGTTGATGACGATCTGCCTGGCTAGTGCTACTCGTCGACCGACTTGTACAACTGGAAGAACCTGGGACATGCGTTTAGCCCTGTAGCAGGGACACAACTCGCGAGCGACCAGGTCGGGGAGCGGCCGAAGGTGGTGTACAGTCCGACAATTAACAAGTGGGTGGTACGTATTTCCTTCAATTCCGGCCGAAAATTCGACTCTGATAATTCCCAGATGTACATCCACGCGGACAACACGAGCTACGGGCTCCACCTACAAGCGATGGCGCTCGCAGACAAAGTGCAGGGGCCGTATACGTTACAGGCTATATATAATCCGCTGGGGAAGGCGAGCCAGGACATGGGGCTGTTCCTCGACGATGATGGTGCGTCGCACTGGCTTTTCCACTGTATGTACCAGCCTAACATCAATGCCTTGTGCGCGGTATATAGGCTCCGCGTATTCACTCTACGGCTCTGGAGGAAACAACGACATCACGATCCTGACACCAGATTATACGAATCAGTCGCGCATCGTCTTTCAATTCTCCGGGACTAATCTGGAGGCGCCGGGGATGCTGCACAGCAAAGGCGTTTATTACAATTTCTTCAGTGCGTCTCAACTTCTCCCAACTCCCCTCTAAGGGATTAACCGATACTCACCTCTTTCTTTGATCCCAGGCGAAAAGACAGGCTACCGCCCCAACGACGCGCAGTACTACACCGCATCCGCGCTCGCCGGGCCCTGGTCCGCACGGAAACAGCTCACGCCCTCGGGCACCTTCACCTTCGAGTCGCAGAACACGTTCGAGCTCAAGATCGCGGGGAGCACGAACACCACCTTTATCTTCATGGGCGATAGGTGGGACGACGACGATCTGCCGGATAGCCGGTATATGTGGCTGCCGTTGACGCTGAATGAGGCGGCGGGGACGGCGGGGTTGGTGTGGCGCGATGTGTGGACGATTGACGTGGCGACGGGGGAGGTGGGGTTTCCGCTGGGGGTGGGGTACGAGGCGAATAAGGGGAAGCTTAGTGGCAGCGCCCGTGTGGTTGCGTGCGCGGGGTGCTCGGATGGGCAGTTGGTGACGAATAGTGTGTTTCCAGTTCAGCGTCGTGGAGTTTACTGACATTTTCCCAGTCACGCAGTCCTCGAGCGTAACCGTGTCGGGCATCGTCGGAAAAAACGCGTCCCAGTGGGTTGCGCTGTACTACGTGAATCCGGATGACCAGCGTTCGTCTCCCTCTTCTATCCGTTTCCCATCATACTTATGTAACTTTCTCTCTGTGCAGTCGCAAACGGCCTCCAGCGGCTCGTCAGCGTGTCCGTCAACGGGGCCGCGCCAGTAATCCTGAAGCAGCGCACCACCGCCGCGAACGTGACCATGTCCATCCCGTTCGAGGCCCATCTGGTAACGGGCGCGGTGAATAATATCACGGTGACTGGGACGAGCTCTGGTATGTCGTGGAGGTTTTTTGGTTTGCTGAACGAGGCTGATGTGGGGATCCATTTTTGTAGGACCTGCAGCGGATTTCGACCGACTTGTTGTCTATCCGTAGACGACTCGCAGTGGTGGTTGAACATGAGGTGTATTTATGAAGTTGGCACGTTCACGGCAGTGCAATAACTTTCCTGGTGTGTTTTCGTCTTCGTCTGAATTCAAATATAATGTATCTCTCGAGGATGCATTTTGATGTCGAGTCTTGGGGTTTCTCCGTTCGGTTCGCAAACAAACTCGTTGACAATGTGTGTCTGCAACTTCGATCGGAAGACGTTACTGTACCTGCAACCATATCTGCGAGTCGTACAAGAACCAGTTAATCTTTGCGGCCGATGTTCAAACCCACAGCCAACAACGATTCATTCCGATCCGGTCCGAGTCTGCCGAACGCGGTGTCCTTGTACTTTCCTTGACAGCAGCCTTGTACTTACACTTGGAAGAGTGGACCTACGTGGACCCACCCCTCCCATTTGCCTTTCCCACCACCATAATGGCGGCATGGTCGACTTATCAGTTACTGAACAACCCTATCATCCAATCTCGACCGCTCCCCCTGAAATCGTGTCCGAAATCTTCTTATGCTGCGTCTCCTTATTCCCCATTTCGAAATCACTCCCGACCGAGGCACCACTGCTTCTTGCCCAGATAATTATGTAAGAGCTGGCGGGAAATAGCTCTCTCTCGACTCCTGCATTGTGGCAAGCAATGAGTTTGAGGGACTTATTGTTGGATAATGGGCTGGAACTCGAAATCGAGAGATGGGTGGGACATACCTTACAGGTTGACCGCTCGTGGGCGCTGAGCAAGTCTGGGGCTAAAAGTTAAGACGGGCGGTTTCATGTTCAATGATAGCTGATCAACTGTGGAATTTTCGTCCTGCACATCTTCCTTGTACAGTAACATAGTCATCACCAAAAGCAGAAAATACTTGCCTGCAGTTGCAATGATCAAAATGCGCCCCAAGGCAGGCAATTGCCCAAAATCATTCCGGATTTTCATGTGCCATTGCATAGTCTTAGCGATTCCACAATGTCCGGAATATTGGGGACATTGTCAATATTCGCCACCATTGGGACACATTGCGATGCATTGCAGGGCAGTACATAGATTCCCTGCTGGTCATGCATTACACAATACCGTCAATTTTGGAAAGCTAAAAGCAGCTCGATTCGCAAAAAAAGCAGCACAAATAAAATAGAGGGGAAAAACGAATGGATTGCAAGGTAAGTATATACTGAGCATCGAAATCTGACAAGTGATGACCCCGATGGCGTTCAGGGGAGAAAATCCATGACGCATGCGAGTTATAAGTGGCGCGGTGATGCATTGATCTAGCGGAGGAGTTTGAGGGAGAACGCGAGAGAGCGGGGGCCCGCTGGATTGAATTTGGGAGGCTTATTTTTGACCTTGAAAGCCGTTCTTGCTCGTTCTTGGCGGTCCACGACAGAAACATGCGAGAGGGTGTGGGAATGCGGGGTGGGTTTAACGGGCTGAGATTGATCCGAAGAGCTTTGTTTACGAGCTTGAACCTTTGAAGGGCGCCAATGATCTTGGTCGACTTGCTAGCTTGCAGTCATCACGAGAGGAACCAAAGTTTGCAGGGAGAGTGATCTTGAGAGTTGGCATCAAACGAGAGCTTGAGGTAGTTATCGAGTTCCATAGCACCAGGGTGTAACACGACGAAGAGAAGCGGATTGAAGAGGAGATGAGAGGATAGCGCGTCCTCGAGAAGTAGCGGCAAAGAAGGTTGGCACACCACATAACATCACAATGCTCTCCCTGCCTCCCAGGGGCTGGTCACCAATGAGAGGTGCACGGGCTCGGCGCGTCTTGAGTCGCAGCGTCCAGTGTCGAGTCTTCTTGTCTGAGATGGGACAGAGGGACAGAGGGAAGCCACGGCATCTACACTGGAAGAGCTGCTGATTCGGATGGCGAAAGACGGACAGCGCCGACGCGGGGGACATGGAAGGGGGAGGAAAGAGTGAAGAAACGACAGAGAGACGCGACCAACATACACGTGATCATGGATGCATAACCAAATAAACGCACGGACCACCATCAATGGCATCATGATTGTCGACTCTTAGTGTCTCACTGAGACGAGAAACGCGACCAGCAGAAACATACGTAGTGTCTCAACAGTTCCCTCCTCTCTTGGTGATTATCTTTGGTTTTCAAGCCTTGTCCCTACAAGTTCAAATGACCCGTCGATGCGGCTCGGAGTCGGAGAGTCGACGAAGACGGATTCCCGTTGGTCCTTGGATCCCACAGTCGGGCCACTTGTCACGGAGCTTGAAGGAGAATACAGATCGTGCCGGCGCCTTGGTACTACCAAATAGTTACTTAAGTGCCGCCGCAATGTAAAATTTACCATACATACATGTACTTGGTTCTGTAATTATTCGGACATGCAACACACGGCAATGCTTTACCAGGCTGCTGATTAATCACCACCCTTCCGAATGGATTGTCAATGCTATGGAAGGCTTGAGAGGACATTGCAAGCCATTGCGATCACATTGCAATCCATCACCGGCCTGACGGCATTCGCACGGGATCAGAAGGTTTTTCCGGTTTTGGTGATGTAGCTGTAGTGGAGGGGCGGTGGATGTATGGCACGGTGTTGTGGCGCCTCAACATGCACCACCCAGCAGTCATGGCCATCCTGCCGGAAGCCCCACAGGAAAAAGTGGCCTTGCAAGAGGACCTCCCCTGTCGGGCCTTGTGGATGCCGATGCCCGTTGAGGAAATCCTGCCACAGCCTTCTCCCATTGGAACCGCTGTGCGAGAGGAAGTAGCTGCGTACGGCCTGTTGAGTCTCGGGCGGGAGCTCCGAGCGATAAACGTGGAGAGATAGTGGGGCACGCATAAGTCTGCGGAGACGACGGATGATACTTACGCGCGTCGCAGTGAATAATATCTTCACCGGTTCTTTTGCTGAACTTGGTTGAAATTCATGGTTTGAACCATGAGATTGAAGCATGACGTCGACATTACTTCGCTCCAACTTCGTTCCTTTTCCTTCTACGCTACTAGAAGTGCTTCTGGTGTATCACAAGAGCGACGCATGGGAGATGCATAACAGCGTCTCTCTGTGCACCACAACCAAACCACAACTTGGGGCTCTCCGTCGGGAGGCGCCGGCTTCTTCCGGAGCTGATATAAACTTGCTGACTGTGTCCTCGGATGACGACCGCTGCTGTGCTGCAGGTCACGTTTTTCAACCCTACTTAAGCTCCTCTCCCATCCACAGCAATTCCACGATTACTCCCTCCAATATTCTACATGGTCCTCAAACTTTACGCGGTCCCTTACCCCGGAGGCGGCAGTGCTCTCGTTTACCTCCTGCTCGCTGAGAAGCAGATTCCCTTCGAACTCGTGCCCGTCGACTTGAAGGCGAAGGAACAGAAGAAGCCGGAATTTCTTGCGATGCATCCCTTCGGCCAAGTTCCAGTTATCGTCAGTGTGCCCGTCGCAGGCTTTGATTCATATGCTCAAGGATTGCAGGACGACGACGGCTTCATCGTCTACGAAAGTCGCGCCATCTGTCGTTACCTCGCCGAGAAGTATGCAGACAAGAGCCCGGACCTGTTCCCCAAAGGCCTGAAGGAGCGCACGATGGTCGAGCAGGGCGCTGCGGTCGAATCGGCCAGCTTTTTCCCTGCGCTCCAGAAGTTTCTCCGCGAAGGAGGGAAGAAGTGGGTCTGCTCTCACTGGTACCTCACCGGTTCACACCTACTTGCAGGGTCCGCGGTCTTCCCTTTGAGCAGGCAGTCATGGACGAGGCTCTCGCGGGGTTTGCCGCGGTACTCGACGTCTACGAGGTGATCCTTGGGAAACAAAAGTACCTTGGAGGCGATGTGAGTGGTTTGTAATGCGGTCAGAACAAGCCCTCAATCGCCCGCGGCCGGACAGGAATATTCCCTCGCGGATCTGTTCCACTTTGGCTATGCTCCTCGGCTCGCAGAGAACGGGATCGACATCATGACGAGCAAAGAACGCCCCAATGTCACTCGGTGGGTCTCCCCTAACTTGTATCATCAGAGGACCGCGGTTATTGAAGCATGCTCGTTGTCAGGTGGTGGACCGAGCTTACAACGCGTCCCATGTGGGCTAAGCTGCTGGCAGAGTATCCTTTCAAGCATTGAAGTGGACAGAGCTCAACCTAATAATATGGATTGTTGCTCGTTGTCGAATAGTCGAATACATTGTGAATTTTGAGTTTAGCCAAGTACAGCACAGATTGTTCCAAAGCACTGTCAGTTTAACATCTTCATCTGAACATTCTCTGCCCCAGGAGGCAGGGATGTTGATCATTATGTACTGAATGGATCAACACTTCGTTCTTTTGTAAACCGCCGCAGTGAAGCACTGCAGGAAATAATATCAGGACCCTGGCGCAGCCCGACGGAAAAACAAGAGGTGCAACTGACGTTGAAACTATCAGCGTTGTGGATCTTCTCTGGGTCGGAGAGCGCCCGGGATTGCTCACACCCATACGTCTTATCATCAGTAGCGGAGATGGCGTGGGGGAGCTCTCGAGGATATCCAATGTCGGACGACTGAAAGCGAAAGAAGATGGTCGATCGGCATACCTCGTGCACGCTTATCCCCACAGTAGTTTCCGAGCGCTCGGTCCGATAGCGGCAGAGATCGCGAGTGGGCGCAATAGTTTGGAAGAATTCTTCGCAGTAGTTGATCTGGGGAAGCATATCAATGCTTGCGCCAACGATAGATATAATGCAGGGGATCCGGGCATTACCAGAGGGAAGTCGGTGTACGCGTATGCGATTATTCCAGGTTTATCACAGATATCAGTCTCGGTGCACTGGAGTCTGCAATATCTTCACCAACAGCGATTTGAGCCAAGAAGATGTGACACACCTCATGGATACAGCCGAGGATCTGACGTTCGCAACGCCGTCGAGGACAGAGGAGACGCTTGTAGACGGGTTGGCTCCGAAGTACGCGACGTACAACGAGTTCGAGGCCCCGTATCGTCCGATGTAATCCTTACCCGCACCTGCTAACACGATCGCATCGGTAATACCGGGAGCGCAACGTCGGGAAAATTTACTTGGGCGTGGCAGGAGATCGCACCTGCTTTCAGTGAACGCTCGCTTCTTGCTATCGGTACATAGGTAATATGTGGACCGAGGGACCACCTGTGTACGCTCGGGCGCGTCGCGTGTGACGACGACAGAGATCATATTAGAGGTGGCCGTGACTGTGCTGTGTTTCGTCGTGCCCGCGGAGCTGTTGTGCCCAACAGGAAGGCCCTGGAACTTCGTGACGGGTGCGAAGCTAAATTGCCCCGCGCCAACGGACGCAAAATCGAAGAGTTCAGAAACTGGGATGCGAGTTAGCCTCAATTATGCTTCGCAATGAACGAGAGACCGTTGTGTACTACAGTGACGGTTTTTCCCGCAGAGATTGTGGTATACGCAGCATCGTTGGGGCCGGCGAGCGATAGCGACAGCTGGAAATTTGTCAACACTGTTTGTAATCAATTCCTAGAAGAGTGTATCCCTTGATTCCCGTGAACGGGATGGTGGAACCGTTGCGAGTCACCGTGAACGAGCGAGTTGGCAGGTCTGCGTCCAAGATCGTTCCATATTTGAGGACCTTGATGTCGTGCGCATTTTTATTGGTTATGGCGGCGGTGATCGTGAGGTCCGCAATCAAGTCGACGGCGCCTTTGTTGCTGGAAATCGGGACAGACAGCACGCTCTGGGTGCCGGATGGTGCAGTGGTGGCAAGGAACAGGGTAGCGAGCAGTAAAAAGGACATCTTGGGCAAGGACCCAAGGTTCCGAATTATATATGTGCTTCTGTGACTGGTTGACGGGGAGGATCCGAGCTGAAGACGTTCAGGAACAAAATTCGGGGTTTCAATCGGGAAGACCGTAATCGGTGAAGGACGTCCCAAACTCGCACGATAGATGGGAGAAGGAGGCAGCGTCGTCCTCATCCGGGGACTAAAAAAGAGGAGCCGAAGATTTGGACCGTAACTTTGCACGGATGTATCAGAATTTCTGTCGCTTCGTCGGAGCCACAGAGCCGCAGGATAGAACTGGTGTTGCTGTTGGTTACTGCACCATATACTTACGTAAAGATGTACCATTTGTGCTTGATGTCTTGCACAGACTGCGGTGCTCGGCGACTGCCACCACTTGACTACCACTTGGCACTCTTCTGTACGACAAGCCACGAGAGAGGGTACTGCATGAGGTAGGTTAAGCAGATCATCTTGGATGCGTTGGATGGCCGAGGGAGTAGTAAATAGCGCTAAGCGAAGAGGATCAAAACCAAGCTCAAAAGACGATGGCAAGACGATGGAAAGGAAGAGAATCATGATCACGTGCCATATACGCGTCGCGATCGAGGCAACAACATGCGCACACAAGGCACTCAAAGTCTTTCACAAACCGGCGCTTACCGTAAAAAATTACTTATACGTAGCTCGAATATTATGGACTGATCTTAGTTTTTCCTGGGCCGGCGAATGCCCTTAGGGCCCCTCGTCCATGCACATTTCACTCTAGCTACCGAAGGAGCCTTCCAGATCAGAATCTCCGTGGTCGCGTCCAAAGATAGTCCTGATTTTAGCACCCCAACGGGTTTTTCCAAAAAAAAATCTAGATATTATTTCCAATGTTCAATGCCAAGGTCAGCATCTATGTGCAGTACATTGTTCAACGGATGTTGAAAATAACGACATACCAAAAGACTTCGGCTTTATATCAGGAGGGCATCACTGTATCCCGGGGAGGCGGACACTTCCCATGCCAATTTCACTAGGGCCCCTTGTCCCCCATACTTATAATGTGCCGATGGGTAGGTCCTGATCAGCTTCTGTCCTCTTCACGCCTACCATGTCCACTCAGAAAAATCGCACTCGCCTTGTCTGCGTCTTTACCGCTCCCCCACAAGTCTCAAAGGACGACTTCCAGCGTGGATTCGGTACCATGATGGATACTATCCTCGCGCTGCCCGAGACCAAAAATCACGTAGTAAAGTACGAAGTCGTGAGTTGCCTCGCTAGTTGATCCCCCAGATCAAAGTTGACGATAGTTTTGGGGTGTTAGTCGTACTCTAACACCCAGTGCGATGGAGTGATTCAAGCCATGGCGCCCATCGTCGAAAGCTCGGGCGCCATCCTGTTGGTGGTCGAAACCGAGGTCAGTGTAATGTGCTTCTGATCAGCCCCTGCTCACGCAATCCTATAGACACCCGAAGGCATGCAAAAGGTACGCCGCAAATTGTGGCCTGCGTTCGTCAGCATTGATTCCCTATTATGTTTCAGTTTCTTGCAGACACCGCAGTGATCCAAGCCGTGCAGAATGGCCACCCAGCTCCTCTTGGAATAGCTTCCCACTCTTTCCATTTTTCTGCCAACGTGGTGACGAAAATCTCCAAGTAGCCCAGTTAGCTGTATTCTGTCACAATTGTCGGATGAATCGTGAAGTATTAGGGTTATTCACGGTTCCCTTTTTCGAGCCCTTTTTGCGTCCCTTTTTCGGGCCCTTTTTCAGCTTTAGTCAAGATGCAATTGTGCCACGGTTTCCCGAAGTGACCTAGTGTAGTCAGAGACCTTCAAGTGACTGTATGAGTACACAATTCATCAAATGCGGTCAAAAGAGAGGCAAAAAGGGAGCAAAAAAGGGACGGAAAAAGGAACGCAAAGCTAGGGCGTTCACAGTAGAACTTTTTCGGCCCTTTTTCTTTTTGGATTTTGCTCAGTTCTGTATGCAGGGACTTAGTTCTTTCGCTTGTTTACCCTTTTTACATCTCTAAGTTGAAAAGGGAAAAAAAACTGGGAGAAAACCCGAAGGAATGCAAAAAAGGGAGAAAAAAGGGAGCGAAAAAGGGAGGAAAAAAGTCTACTGTGAACAACCCTATTAATTTGCGCTTCGTTGGATGTACTTATGAATAACCGCGGGTCCCAGAGCACTGGAAATGTGAGACTAATGAGTGATGACTCGGAAAGTTAGTCTTCAACAAATCGACGCTCCCGTAGCTCGGATGCTATGGACTAATTTTGCTTTTGCGTGGGCGACAGAATGCCTTCGTCCATACACATTTCACTCTAGCTACCGGAGGAATCCCTTCCAGCAGAATCTTCGTGGCCGCTCCACCCACGTCCCAAACATAGGACCAATCTTACACTGGCACCTCAACGGCGGCCGTAGGTCTTTGAAAAAAATCTAAATAATAGGTCTCATGGAAGCCTGCATCTGCACATCTACGTGGTTGAAAATAACGACATGGGAAAGGCTCAAGCAAAGGACCTTAGTCTTACATCAGCGGACGGGGCTGCATCTGAAAACCTCCCATGCCAATCTAACTAGGGCCCCGTGTCCCTCATACTTATAATGTACCAGTGGGTCGTAACCAACCCTACTCCTCTTCACACCCACCATGTCCTCTCAGAAAAATCACACTCGCGTTGTCGGTATCTTCACTGCTCCCCCACTGGTCTCCAAAGAAGATTTCCAGCGCGGATTCGGTGAAATGATGGAAGCCGTCCTCGCACAGCCCGAGACCAAAAAACATGTACTCAAGTACGAAGTGGTTAGTCGTCCCCCGCTTATATGAAATAGTCCCTCGGATCTCTGACTATGATTGTGTGCAGTCGTACTCGAACACCCAGCTCGATGGACTGCTTGGAACGATGACACCCCTCGTCAAAAGTCCCGCCGTCATCCTGTTGATAATCGAAACCGAGGTAAGTATACCACATGCATCGGCAGCGCCTGCCTACAAGATTATACATAGACACCCGAAGGCATGCAAGCGGTACTAGAATGATGTAGCCTCCATTAAATCCGTCGTCCGTACTAATTCCTGTGTTCCAGTTCCTAGAAGACGCCGGGGTGCTGGAAGCTGCCAAGAAAGCCCAATCGCCTCCTGTTGGAATAGCCTCTCACACATTTTCTTTTGCGGCCGATGTAGTTACAAAAATCTCGAAATAGGTACAACGAACGAGGAACGAGTTACCAAGCAGGCACTTCGTTATAAGAAATGTTGGATCAACCATATAGCAACGCGTACTTGACCGAAGTTGAACGACCATAAAAATCGCCGAATTTGAAGTTAGTGATGTTCAGGGCCCGGCCCGGCCTGAAAGCCGCGGCTTGGGCCCGGCTTCAGCGGGCTTGGGCTTGAGATTCTTGAAGCCCAAGCCCGAGCCCGCGGCCAAGGCTTGAAGCCCTAGGCCCGGGCTTTCCCGGGCTTGGGATATTTGGGCGCCGAAATATTCCCTGGCGCACCTGTAGGTCTGTAAAATGTTCCCAGTATGCGCTGCAGTGATGTTGAACACTGTTTCCTTCGATAACAAGCCAGAAGGCGGCCTTGAAAGAAAATTAAACGGCCGGGCTTCAAAGCCCAAGCCCGCGGCCTGACATTTCTCAAGCCCAAGCCCTGGGCCCGCTCAAGCCCTGCGTCGGGCCCGGCCCGGCTTGCTCAAGCCCGGGCCCGGCTTGGTCGGGCTCAGGGCTTCAGGCCGGGCCCTGAACATCACTATTTGAAGTCTACGAACTTGCTAACCGAACTTTCACCGGACTACTGGAGCAGACACAGGGGGCAAAAGCCGAAGCACTAAGACCCATGGTGCCTTGAAGGCACCCAGCGCCCACCTGACTCTGCGGTATCGAAGCATGGTGCATTGGGGCCACGCCGTTCCCTCGTGTCTGTCAAGCGCTGGAGTTATCGGCTCGGCTATGATGCCGAATTGACGCCGCGATAAAGACTTGATAAAGACAAGTTGCGGCGGCTTACTTAGGTCACTCCATAACTTTTCGCCTCAAACGTAAGCCCCGAATCCGGTAATTATGTTCGGCAGAACAGCACTATTCAGACTCTGCCTTGTTTACTCCCTGCAAACGTTGAACCGGCTGTCAGCCACAGCCTCATCTTCTTTCTCTTCCCCCATCTCGCTCGCTCTCTGCCTCCGCCAGCCTCCTCGCGTCCTACGCCCTCGTCATCCACTGTAACCGCCATCATCCCGTCATCACTGTTCCACGGCACTGTTCAAACTTCATTGAGTCTTGGCTGAGGTGTGTCGCTTCGTATTTCATTTGCCCGAGGCGGGACGACCCAAATTGATGACCGCTCCTCCTGCCCAACAGGCTGTGTCGGCTGGTGGCCACCCTCTGCGAGTTCCCAGCACCTCAATCCATCGGCGCGGTGCGAGATTTGTGTGCTATGTCCATGTTAGGCCGCCGTAGAGGCAGCGAGCTTTGCTGGGATGCTATCCCACAACTTTCGTGGCGCATGCCTCGTTTACTTCTGCAGTGCCTGCGCACCTCAGGAGTAACCGCCAACATGCCGTAAAGGGCCTCTTAGGCCCCCTTCGCTGTATGAGTAAAGGGGGCCTAAGAGGCCCCATCCGCCGCGCGGATTGCGCCACTATTAGGTGTGTTCTGCTATTTCGGGAAATATGCCTGGCTGCCGGCACATCGCGTGCAACGGCGGGGTCTGCGCTATCGCGCCCCGCTCCAATAATTTGTGTGCTTCGCAGAAATTAGTATCTCCTTAGTGTATCCAGAGCAGATACTGCAATCAAAATGTTCGAAACTGTAGGATAGAACTGCTTTTAAAAAAGACACGTAGGTCATGAATACAATAGATATGAAAGCCGCGAGAGGGTAACATGGACTCTCCGGGTGTGGGGTAGATAAAGAGCCGGAAGGTCGGGATAGGACATTGTTGCAGGGCCAGCAGAGGAAAAAATTGGCCCTACTCCATCCGCGCTGCTGGCCCCGTCCGTGCGCCTTGACTATAAGGGAAGTATGACCAAAGGGAGCCACCGCAGCTAAGCATGGCAGAGGCAGAGAACGGGCGACGGATAAACGGCATAAGAACAGGCGGGGTGTCAGCAAGGAGAGATACGACGAGGTGGACATTCCTAAGACCCAGTGGCTCCCGAGAGAAGGACAGAATTCCAAAACGCAGCCTGTGCGGAGGACTGCAGATCGATAAAAAGTAAGAGGCCTGTAATTTGCCTCTGTAATCGATTTCCGCTTCAGCAAAGGGCACGGCCACAAACTTCAAAGGAATAGCGGAGAGCTGAGATTTGCATGAATTTGGGTTGCGGCTGATGATAGTTGGGGTTTCTCCTTCGGAGCCGGCGGATGTATCCGCGCGGAGTGAGGGTGTAGGCTCGCCCTCGGTGAAACGACATGGCTGCCAAGGGGAGTTGAAGGTCCATTTACAAGCGGAGTGTCGGAGAGAAAGAGGCAGGAGCTGAGGAAGACAATGAGTCAAAGAGCCTGAGACTGAGTTGAGAGGAAGTTGAGGCCGCCGTGATCGATCAGATGAGTCTTCTTCGTTGGAGCCACCAGTGGCGCACCATAAGCATGGTGTCGACAGCCACCAACCACTCGGTGGCCACAGGTGTCCACCGCTCCGTCGAGACTCAAGGAGTGGCGGTACTCATCCACTTGTCCAAGACTTTAACTTGTCAACGAGTTCTGTTGCTCTGCGATCTGTCGGTGGCCCGGGCGTCAAGCCTCCAGTGTTTAACGCGGAGACTCAGCTGCTTCAGACTGCAGAGTGCACACGGCGGATGGTGGCGGATGGGTACGCGGATGCGGCAGATGAATGCGCGAGCATGGCGGACCATCCGCCCCGTTACAAACGTAACAAATTACGGCGCTTTCACGTCAAATATCAACCAATCAGGAGACGAATAAACCTGGTCCCAATGCGTTCTTTTTATCCTGGACTTGTTTGCCTCGTAAGGGACAGGTCTTTTTGGCGGAAACTCATTCTGTACATGCCCCGCAGCCGTTTGAATTTACCCTGGATTTTTATTTGCCAAATGAGCTCCGGTGCACGAAACGGCCCAGAAGGCAACAAGATTCCAGTTGAACTTTAGACTTTACAACCACCACTTCCATGCGAAACCGGTGCCAGACATTCCTGTCGCTGCAAAACCTACCGCAGGCCTCCTGAATGCTTTGGGATACTCTCGGAGTGCACCGTACATTATATAAGTGCACCTGCTACGCTGTGCAGTGGATTAAACGCTGAAACATTTCCAGCAGTCAAGTAATGTACGTCCGGTTACCTGAGCTGATACTGACCGAAAACCTGTCCGTAGCTTGTGAATTACCTTCGGACATTCCTGCCAGCAGTCCTGGTGGCGTCATTTTGAACAGAAGTTGATCTTTCTTGCGAGAGTTGCAGCAAGTTGGATTTGCATATCCCAGCACCGGGATCTCGCAATAAGGCAAGATAGACTGATTGAGGACTAGGCACGGTAGCAGGCGCATACACCACATCATTCATGCTATCACATTTCTGCTAATCGTTCACCGATGTGATAATGGCGGATCTATCCGCCACTGCGTAGTGATGATGCACCTTATAGCTGTCGTCATCTGAACGACTGTTCTACATGGGATCTCACTCAAGGAGAAGTATGGTGGCGGACCGAACTTTGTGACAAGTCAAAGTCCCAATTTGGTAATTACTACTACTACCTCAGTTTTTTTCGGAATATCAAGTGAATAGTAGAAATAGCACTACTAGATGTCCCTCTATTGATCTGCCGGAACAAAAGTTTGAAAATATCAATATCTGTTTTTCATCCACCGATTTCGCGCTTTTGATTGCGGATCAGCCGGACCGGTGGCGGTGCACCGCCATCATTTGCGCATCAGCGTCCCCCACAGCGAGCGCAGCGGTGTCCAGCATACTTCCTAAATTACACCACTAATGCATGCAATAGTTGAGTTTCCATGCTTGGCTTCGTGCAGCGGATGCGTCCGCCGGTATATACTCCGGAGGCCGTTACTGTAGAAAAGAGCAACTTCTACGAATCGATTGGAACACTCGCAAATACCCGATACGGCGAAAATCCCACGGTTCAATTCACCGTGGATGCATCAGCCATAACATACATCGAGCAAATGCGACGGCGGATAGTTTGTTGTTGGTGAGGTTCAACCCAGCGGCATCACATGAAGCAAAGGACTTGCTCAAGTAAGTAGCTCCTTTGTTACCAGGTACGACGGGTAAGTTCACAATCAACCGGCGGATGAGGCGGACGCGCCATGCCAATGCTTCTATAGCGGGGTAATCCGTTTATATGGCTGTGTTGCACCTTTAATGACGACTTACGGCTCTCTCCACAGATTAAACGACCTGCCCAAGATACAATGGTTGCCCGTGATCATTTACAAAAATGGCGGGTGCGTCCGCCACTATTTTGCGGATGCAAAAAGTGGCTGGATTGAAGCCACTAGGAAAGATATTTAGAAAAACAATGCATTATTGCTTTACGCAGTAGATTTGGGCCCAGCTCAAGCCTAGCTAATGAAGTGGTGGACACATGGCGGTCACCTTTCAGAAACATCAAACGCGAGTCTCACTGGCGGTGCCCGGGCTCAATTCTCTCCATGCAAAATGACGCAGCAACATCCAGCCGCACGTACGAATATGACTGGCTGCCGAGGATGGCGACAAGAAGCAAAAAAAAACCAAACCCGCCACCTCCCGCCGCATCATTGAACCGTGAGTACATATCAGAGTTGCGATCTATATTTCCGAACACGGCGCGCCGGCACGTATTTCTGGAAGCGAGCAACTTGACTAAAAAAGAAGCATCCGCGCGGCGGATGGGGCCTCTTAGGCCCCCTTTACTCATACAGCGCAGGGGGCCTAAGAGGCCCTTTACGGCATGTGGGCGGTTACTCCTGAGGTGTGCCTGCGCGACATGTTCAATCTGTAGCATTCAATGTCTGTAGGCGTCGCCGCATAGATTCATGTAATGCAATCTGATACTATAACCCTTCTCCTCTTTGTTGTTTCTATACACAGTGGATGGTGATATCTCAGTCAAAGCAAGTGGCTTCAACGGCGGGTGCGCGTCGGGCATGCACTTAGCGAGCTTTGCATGCAGCCACGGCAAGTGCGGCACAAAACAGGACATGCCGGTTTGACGAAAATAATTTCCCGATTGGGTGCTTGTGTTTGAGACGGAAAGTACGCAAGTCCCTGGTAAATTACCAGGTGGTCGGAGTTTGGATATGGTGATTGCCGGAGTCAGTCCCGAGATGTTGTGGTGGCCATGCGGTAATGGCGTGTCCCAACGCACCATCCCTTGATACCGTGGAGTCAGGTGCCTTCACCGCACTATGATTCTTAGTGCATAGCGGTTTGCCCCCTGTGAGATGCAGCGCGAGACGAGGACTTCGGCGGAGGTGAAGAAACGCTCGGGACGATGAGGGTTCCACAGTAATAATAGCGGCGTTGCGGCGAGCCGGGCTCAGCCAGGAGCCTCATGTTCGCGGCATCAATGTGCCTGCGTGAGACTCGGAAACAAATGTGAGCAATCGCAGGGACACGGACCGTGATTCGTCCATACATGTGTCAGACTAGCTACTGGATGAGCCTTTACAGGATCCTGTAGCCACACCACCCACGCCTCGAAGATAGGAACGACTCGGATTATGGGGCGGCCGCCGAGGATCATACAAAAATACAGGGATCAACCAGGGAGACTGAGCCTATCTATGTAGGTTGTCGACCTCCATGCCAATTTAACTAGAGCCCCGTGTCCCTCATGCTTATAATGGACCGGTAGGCTGAGGCCGTGACCAGCTTCCTGCTCCCGAGTCCGCTTCACGCCCACCATGTCCACCCAGAAGGATCGCACTCGCCTCGTCTGCGTCTTTACTGCTCCCCCCCACGTCTCAAAGGAGGATTTCCAGCGTCAATTTGATGCATTGGTGGAAATCGTTCTCGCGCTGCCTGAGACTAAGAAACATGTAGTCAAGTACGAGCTCGTGGGTCGCCCTGCTAGTAGACATTACTCCGCCCTGATCACTGATGGTGTTCTGGCTTGGCAGTCGTACTCGAACAGCGAATGCGATGAGGCGATTCAAACCATGGCGCCCATCGTCGAAAATTCCGGCGCTGTCGTCTTGATACTCGAAACGGAGGCAAGTGCGCAAGCAATTCATGTCTGCAGCACCTGCTCATGGAATCACACATGTTAGACGGCCAAAAGTATGAAGGAGGTACGCTGCAGCTGCATTCCCGTTCCCACCATTGATTCTCGTGTTTCAGTATCTTGCGGATTCGGAATTGATCAAATCCGTGAGGAGTTACCATCCGCCTCCTCTTGGAATAGCCTCGCACACCTTCATGTTTACTGCGAACGTGGTCACGAAAATTTCGAAATAGGCCCCGGTCGAACCAGTTCCGTAGCATACCACGATTGTTGAGAAAGCCGTGTACCTCCTACTGTTGAATTTACTAGTTTATCGGAACCTGACCTGGAAATAAGAAGTGAATTTAGCGTTCAAGGGGACGTCCCGAGTTATAATACCCACCACAACACGGAATAATCCTCGCATGAGTTTTCTCATTGCAGCGCTTCGAATTCGCACGTCAAGATACACATTTCCTGCGGGCCTGGAAACTTCTTCCGCATATATGTGCCGAAGGTGCTATGTAAATCCCGCGCAGTATTCTTCAGACAACAGTATACCCCACGCATACGCGGGAGCTGCTGCCCATAATGCACCGTATCGAATGGTGCCAAGGGGCTGACATCCTGGGACCAGACTGTGGAGAATGGCGGAGGACCACGAGCTGAAATCCGCAGGGACATAATGAGTGATTCGAGATTTGGGGCTGTAGTTGGGAGGCTGGCGAGGATGTATTTGATTGTTGCCGGAATGTAAGGGTTAGCCATGCGACATTTGAGTTCCAGGGTCCGCAAGGTTGGGAACGGAGGAAGCTCGAGTCGGGGGAATTCTGCGAATGCGTTGGTTCAAAAGGGGACAAATACGGGGATTATCGTAGACTTACGGAGTGTAAACCATAGCTCGAGACACTCCAGACTCCCCAGAAACGTCGCCTCCTGCAGCAGGCGGCTCCAGCGCGCACAGGGTGTCCCATAGATACGCCACACCACTCGGCGAAGATGGTCGAGAGAATTCTGCGTGTTGAGGTCGAGTACGAACGTACAGATTGCATCGGACCTATAGGCTGCTGGAATGACGAGTTCCTCAAGACGACGAGGGAGAGTTGACCCTTGCTGAGGAAATATAGAGCTTAGTCCATAGACTTGGGTTTCCTGTGCAATTTCGACTCGTTCCACTGAAAAGACACAGAACGCCGAGGCAGCATAGAACATCAACGAGGACGGTACGCCGATGATGCGCTTCAGCTGGAGGATCCGCAGGGTAGGGAATTGAACTGCATGCAGAATCGAGGAAATCAGGCTCGGGGACATGTAATCCCAACGAAATGAATCAGAGCTGCCATGAATTGCCAGCTGGGTGACGACATTGGCTATCTGTAGAATGCGTTCGACGGCGGTGTAGTCTTCCGCCCGTCCCAGACAGAGCGTCAGGCGGCGAACATATGCCGCGAGGTGCGGAGAGGCGTCAAATAGGGTACACGCATGCCCGCATGTGCTGGACGCATGGTGGGCGAGGTTAACTCTGGTGTAGAGATAGAGCGACCGAAAGAGAGATCTCTGGCTGGGGACAACGAAAGCTTTTGCCACCAGTGAGCAGTTTTGGAGAGTTTGGTCGTCGCAGACCTCCTCGATAATGGCGTCTACCAGCTCCTGCGGTAAGACCATGGTGTGGTGGCGGTTGAGGATCAAGCTTCGGCTGCCTCGGTAAGGAACAGTCTTTTTCGCATCAAACATGCTGCCAGCACGTTCAACGGGCCGGAGCCCGGTGCGATCTCGAAGAGAACTGCGGAGATTTGAACATGATACTGCACGTATCACACCAACGAATGGAAGGTGCAGTCGATTTGAGAAACTCGCAAACTTGAACCGATGCAGTATCATTCCCAATGAATTGACCGATTGACCAATGGAAGACAAATAAATACATTAATGTGGAGATATAGATACGGCGGATTAGAATACCAGTACAGATACTAGAATGTCAGGACCAGACATCAATCATTGCGATTGTTGTTGTTGAAATTTTAGAGAGAGGAGATGGGTGAATTTCCAAACGAAGGACGTATTTATCGCACAAATAGCGTTCGATTTGGTCAGTCTTGAGCACTGGCGTCGTATAGAGGGCAGAGTTGGTCCCAGGCGGCTGTAGAAATTCGTTAATCATAATTATGAACGGCCTGCACGAAGGCTTACGAGGGGGATTCTCCTTGGCGACGGTGGGGATATCTTCCGCGAAAACGATGGCGAGACCACTGGGGTTTGAGAGTTTTAGAATGTACAGAGCCGCAGATGCAGGGGGACTTACATGTCCAAATGCCAGTCAATGTGGCAGTGAAGGAACCCTGATAAATTATGATTTTAGTTGAACGAAAGAAGGTGTTTGAAGGATCGAGTCCGTACATGGGCCGGCGTTATTGGTAACAAATCTGTGCATTATCGTGAGCCTCGCACGGTCACGGAGGACGGCGCACGCATACCTGAAGGTGGTCAAGTCACCGGCTAGGCCGGTCGACACCGTGTCCCGGATAACCTTTACAAGGTGGTAAGAACCCCGGGTAGACACAGCAGGAAGAAATGACACACTGGGTTATCGAAGTTGTACGTCGCGTTCCCAGCGCTGCGAATAACGAAGAAGTTGTGCTAGAAATCCCAAGATGTCAGGTTTCAACCCCGCATATCTGTAAGACATACCCACCCCGTGCAAATGGAAGGGGTGCTGGATTTGGATCAGCATCGTCCATTGAAGACATTTACGAGACTCACCGGACTGCCAGGTGAGCCACCTGGGATACTGATTTCGATGGTCTTATTCGGCGGAAGCGCGATGACGCTGCCCTTGGGAAGGAGATCTTGTGCAGATTGCGCGCCGGACAAGATCTGAAGTAGGACCGGTGCCGTTGGAGGGTTGAAGCTCTGAATAAATGTAACGTCAGGCATGTGGCTCCGCTCGCGCTGTGGAAACGTTTTTACGAACGTTATTGTTAAGCGCGAACTTGAAGTCCGTGAGATTCAGCGAGATCTGCAGGTTGAGGTTGACGTCTGCTCCGCCAGGTTGGGGAGCGCCGGGAACGGGTGTCTTGACCAGAGGGTGGAGAGCCGTCTCGACAAGGGGCTGGGTGATGGTGGAATTGGTCGTCGGATCTGCGGCGGGCGCGCCGACGTATCGCAAAATCGCGCTGTTTATGCCGTTGGCGAAACCTTGGTTGCTGCCGGCGATCGTCGGGTTTGCCCGGACCCAGTAGTTGTCGACCTTCTGGTTCGCCGTGAGGATGAACGAGTAGCGCTGGGCAGCTGAAAGAACATGGCTACGTAAGAGAGGGATTTTGTGGCAAGCGGAGCAACGCACCGAATATCTGAATTGAATCGACAGTGAGCGGCTGATGGTTGACTCCGTCGACCTCGATGATAGTGAAATCATGGTTATCTATGCTGTAGGGGAGGTATCGGTCACCCGGAGGTAGGGCCACGTATTGTAACGCTTACCTGAATATCCAGTTGGGATTGCAGGCAATTGAGACCATGCGCATCCTGAATGGGCGCGAGATGTTCATTCTTCTTCATTGCGCTCCGAGGTAGAAAGACGAACCTGTAGCGCTTTCCTGGCTGAACACTTATGACTGCGAGTTCCGAGAGCGGCTGGACGTGATTTAGCATCAACCATTATGCGCAAAAGAGGGAAAGGCCTACGCCACCCGCGTAACGTCCGAGACCATTAATCAGCGTGGAATTAAAGATGGGGATAGGAGGGTGCTGAAGGGCGGGGTAGTGGTACCTGTACGCTATATTTGAGATACAGAATGAAAGCCTGGATATCGAACCTACCAGTCGGCGAGAGTGAGGACCGTGGATTCTGAACATTTTGTATTAGATGAGCGATGCGAATGTACTACCCGCTACGTACCGTCATCGATGTCTACAATGAGTGTCAGTACTGCTATCGATGGGAACCTAAGCAACTGACTGACCATAAAGATTTTTGAAAGGATCATTTGGGTCGTATATGACCAGAGGCCCGCGAAGACCGTCGCAGTATTGTGTCGCTGTCAAAGGTCTGAGTCTCGGAGGAGAATCAGAGTAAGTAAACACAGCTCACAGAGATGGCTGTGGTACCAGTAGGTTCCTGAAACTGATGTTAGTGAAAGAGACGAGTAAGAGCACATGGTGTCCTGCCTGCTTGATCCCTATAACGAGGATGAGACTATGATAATGATAATGACAGGTTGTCCACTTACGGCACCGGGAACTCGTAGAGGAAGGAGTTGTCAGGAACTATGGGGCACTGGGTGACGAAGGCAACTCCGTCAGCCCAGTTGGTCTTTTCTTGGAAAATCCCATGCCAGTGCTGCAGTGCGGTCAGACTTGATATGAAGCAGTAGGGGAGGACGCGCTATGCTCGTGCTTTTCAACATGGTATCATCCGTAAGTTTGTCGATGACATTGATCGAAAAGGTGTCTCCCTGGTGGGTTAAGTAAAGCCATAAGCGGAAAGCGCGGCGCGGCTCACTTTGTTAGACTTGATGAGTGGCCCCGGGAAAGTACCGCCGGCCAGAACAGTGCTATATAACGTCAATGTCAACGCATTGAACCCGTTCGAAGACGGACGTACGAGCGGTTGAACCCGTCTGGAGCCAGGTTCTTGTTCACAATGGTCAGCGAAGCGGTAGGGCCGATCGCAGCGTAGGTGGTCGCAAGACTCGAAAGGAAAACGAAGGCAGTGGACAGCACCATTGTAGCTCTGTCCCTGTAAGGTGAAGGAAAGTATTACTCTATGAGCGGAGAAGATAATGGGTTGGTTAGATACTCAATGGCGCCTTTTATACCAATGGACAGGTACTATTTTGGCAAAACTGGGGTCAGTATAGCCCAGTCGAGGTGTGATTCATTCCCGCCTGGTATGGATCAGGGCCGCAAGTAGGATCAGTACGCGTCAATTACGCGTCTTGGCTCTTGATTGAAATTCGGAGTGAGGCGCCGAAGTGAAGTCCGGTAGGAATGGTTGCTGCCTCGACCACCCCAATTATGGATAAAGGGTATACCTGTGCACTTTATTTCAAGACGACGGGTTCCCTGTCCGACGCGTTAGATTCCACCTAAGAATAGGAGAATTAAGATCAGCCACCACTTGGCTAGGGTTACGCAATAGTCGTAACAGTCCTCCATAGATCGCTTCGGCAGCAAAGGGTTTCACATTTGCCGTGGTTTTAAGGGGAGAAAACGTCGGATTTGCGGAGGCCGATGGTGTTTATTGGACTGTTTAATGAGTTGACATGGCGCAAAACGTATACGGCATGAAATTTACCACCCAAGATAGCTATTTGCAGGAGGGCAAGGGACCAGACCAAGCAAGCAATGAGCATGAGTTGGGCGGCGGACCGCTCCGTTATGAAATTTCCGACCATTCCGACGGCCAAAAGAGCAAGCTTAGCACAGAGCGTCTGAGTCACCGAGACAAGATTGGTAACACCGAGATTGGTGGAAGCCACCGCCTGCAGTCATGGAGGAAGGACGGAGAAGCGGTCAATATTTGGTCCATGTTTACTCTTGCTTTGTCGCTCGCCTTTCTTCCCACGCTCACTTGCGCTCACCACCTTGCTCACCAATATTTCTGCCGCTGCCCTCTGTATCTTTCTTGCGGTCCACGCTATGAAGTCCTCAATACTGATTCAAAAGGGCGACACCTGCGGGACGCTGAACTAGTGGTGAAAATCTCTTTGGTCGATCTTTTAAAAGAGTCAAAAAAAAGCTATCCGGCGGCTTGTCTGTCACTGGTCGAGGCGCGGCAAGTCTACGGGCCAGCGTTTGACATCATGTTTCGTCTGCAAATAATGATTCCCGCTCTGTTTGCCTCGCTTCCTCCGTTTGCTGTGACAGTGGACTCCAATGCTAATCAGTGCACTGCAAGCACCGGATTGAGGCCGATACTGTCCTTGCAGCTGTCGACTCTATTCAAATCTTCTCTCTACCTGGCTAATGGACGGCGTCCTGTCCCGGCAGCATGAATGCGGCATAGGATCGATCCACAATTGCATGAACGCCCGCAGCACGCGGAAGTCGCCCTTCAATTACTTGCATTACAACCTATTCCCAGCACCTTCCAAGGCAACCACCCCGAGAACGCCCGATTGCGACGTCTATGCTCACAAAGTCGCAAGAGTCACTGTCCGCAGATAATACATCTTGGACCCAGATCACTCGGCCGAGAAAGCATACGATTGTCCGTCTACAGGAACGATTCAGTCGCGCAAATACGGCACCCCACCCCGCAACACCCGCCCCTCAATCAGCAGATCTGTCTTCACCTCAAACCCTCGAGACCACCTACTGTCAAAACCTTCGCGCTACGAAACTCGCACGCATGGTGAACGAGTAATTTTAGTCCAGCGGTCCGAAACTATCGTATAACGAGTCACGACGGACCTCGAGTATGCCGCCGATAACTATCAGCACCGACCGTGGCGCCGTCCTCGAAATACACTCTGCATTCTGGTCGCGTAACTGCCTCGAAACAAGCCCCGCAATCCGTGATGAAATGCGAACGGGACGCCTCCGCTCGACAGCGCTACCGAAAGCATCACTCTGGCGGTCTGCGCTCTGATTCAAAACGTATCCGATGTCGCGCCCAGCCTTTATCTAGGCTTTTCTGCGCAGGTGCGGAGTACAGCTGTGTTTCGTACACCTACGCACTGTCTCCACTTCCCGTCCCCTCCATGACCGCTAGGATCAACGATCAACCATTGTCCCTCAGATTCCATCTATTCCACTCCGCGTCCAGCTCATATTCGCCTCTCTTCAGGTGACGGTGCTGTACAAGATAGCTTTCCTCCCCCCGAGCGCAGCATCCTTGCTTTCCCTCCATTGCTGTGCCCGTCCTCTCCTTGCCCGCTAGGATTGGATTAATAAACCGTTTTCCTCCGATACAATTTACTCTACGCCCACTTCATCCCCGCTCCCAGGCGGTACCGCAAGCTCGCTCGAGTGTCCTCCCTACGTGCCGCCCAGATCTTATGATTCTTATCTGGTCTTTCCGCACAAGTGCGCCTTACAGCCTCTCTTCCTCCCTGTCCCCACCTTCCATTCCATTCCATTATCGTTGCCGTCCTCTCCATACCCCAGAATTATACTAATAATAAATCCATTGTCCTCCAAATCAATCTACCTACTCTACCCTATCCTACTCGATCGACTCTACTCCACATCCCCCTCATCCCCGCCTCTCCCCCTCGAAACACCCGGCGGCGGCACCGTAAGCCCACTCCCGCGCCTCCCCGCCCCCGCCGCACGCCCAACCCCCAGCCCCAACATAAACACCCCCGAAATCGTGCGCTGCCTCCCCTGCGGCTGCGGCTGCGGCTGCTGCGCCTGTGCCTGCTGCGGGACGTACGCGGGCATCGGCACGCGCAGCCCCAGACTCTCGAACGGATTCCCGCTACCGCTATTGGTATTGGGAAGATTGACATTGGGTGTAGCAGACCTCTGCGCGAGTCTCGCAGCGGACGCTGAGTGCCGTAGCCGCGGGTTCGTTATCACGCTCCCGAACGTCGGCGCCTCTGTGTACACAGACCCAGGGGACGGCGGTGTCCTCCTCCCACTCGCACCGCCGCCGCCTAGCCACGCGGCCCAGCCCTCCGCCTTCGGTGAGTGCGATTGCGATTGCGACGGGGCCACGGGCGAGGGCGACAGCACTCCAGGAACAGACTCAGTGGATGGCGAAGACGGCGGGGCGTACACCGCGCGCTTCACCACCGCGATATCGTGCTCTACGTCCTCCAACTTCTGCTGGAACGCTGCCTGCGCCGCTTCGTCGCGCGCCACGCACTCCTCCACCTGCCTCCTCACGTCCTTCTCCGCATCCCCGTGCTCTCCCATCTGCTCCCTGTCCCCGTGCCCGTTCTCGCGTGCATCGTCACTCCCATGCGCGGACGCAGGCATCCCCACGATCGTCTCCCACCCCCGCGCCAACACCCTCCCATCCGCAACGCGGATCTCCAGCTCCACGCGCGCGTCCTCCGTGTAGTCGTGCAGCCTTTCCACCGCGCTGCGCAGCACGTCCCCTTGCTGTGGCGTTACCGTTATATCGCCACCGGGGATGAGCGCGGTGCGCAGCTCCCGCAGCGCGAGGTGGCAGTCGCGGAAGGCGCGCTGGAGGGCGTCGTAGCGCTTGCTGGCGGCGGCGAGGTCTGCGAGGAGTGGGTGTGGGGGCGGGGGTGGAGGCGCGGGGGCGTCTTGCACTTCGGGAGGATGGGTCGAGTGCGTGGGGGCATCCCTCGAAGGCGCCTGTGGGGAGCCCGAGGGTGTGGGCGCGGGCGCAACGGAGGTGACGACGGCGATGGTGTCGGCATCAGCGCTCGAGGAGAGGACGATGGGCGGGACGATGTCAGCGTCGGCGCCGGCGTCGGAGGGGAAGTCGATCTCGGGCGAGGGGAAGGAGATGCCGAGGGAGGGGAAGGAGGCGGCGGGTGTGTCGGCTGTGTCGACGTCTGCGGGTGCGGGGGTTTCGTCGACGTCAGAGGAGGGGAACGCCACCGCGACGGTGTCGGTGGATCCTGTTGCAGCGGCGGGGACGCGTGCTTCGACTGTTTCCTCTACCGTTACGAGGGGAACGTCGACGACAGTAGGAAGGAGGAGAGGTGCATCGACAGCGTGCCCTGGGGTCGCAGACGCATCTTCGTCCTCCCTGTCCTGCGCGGTCTCCTGCCCCTGCATCTCCTCCTCCGCAGACACCTCACGCGCGAGACCCGCATGCTCATGCTCATGCGCAGCCTCACGCGCTTCCTCCACTCGGCCGCCTTCTCCTGCTTCTGGTTCTGGCACTACTTGCGTTTCAGCTTGCGCTTGTGCTGGCACGTCGTCTCCGTCCTCCCTTGCGCGTCGCTCTCTTTCTTCCTCCTTGCTGTCCTCCGCAGGCACCGCGTCGGGACGAGTTTCGCTGAGAGTGGGAGGAACGGGCGCCGCTTCCTTCTCCAATCCCACCACCACCTTCTCCCTCCCCTCCATCTGCTCTTCCTCTGCCTCCTTGCTGTCCTCCACGCGCACTGCGTCGGGAACTGGCGGGGCGGGGAGCGCTTCGCTGAGAGCGGGAGGAAAAGTCAAAGCCAACGCACACTCACACTCCACCCTCCTCCCCACCTCCCCCTCCAGCTCCGCAACGAGCATCGCCACCGCGTCCTCGAGGAGCGCCATGCGGCCCTCTGTACCCTTGTCTGCTTCCGCGTGTTGTGTGCCTTTGGAAGGAGAAGGGGTGGAAGCGGCGGGATAGGAGAGGTCGGCATCGAGGAGCGTCAGAACGGCGCGCACATCGGCGACGAGTCGGACGAGGGCGTGGGCGTGTTTCGATTTCTCCTGCCGCGGGCGCGGACGTGGGCGATCCGGTCCCCGACTTTCACCGTTCTCTACACTCGCCGTGCTCTCTGCGTCGCCTGCCTCGTCGTCCCTACCCTCCTCGCTCGCTTCCCCTTCCTCATTATCCCGCCTCTCATCCTCTTGAGCGGAGTCTCGAGCGGCGTCGTCGCCGTCAAGAACAAGCGCAGACGCAACCCGCCCCACAGCCCCCTCCAACCCCCTCCGCACCCGCTCCTCCCTCCCCACCATCCGCACTCGCACGCCTACCTCCCGGCGCCGGCCGACGCTTTCGCGGACCACCGCCCCCGCCGCCTCGTCCAGCTTCCCTCTTAGCTCTTCCACTGTGCGTTCAGAGGCAGCGAGGCGGGAGGTTAAAGAGGAGAGCGAGGTAGTGAGCGTGGAAAGGGTTGCGGCGTGTCGGGTGCGCAGGGTGGTGAGCGAGGTGTGCAGGGCGGTTGTTGTGGTTTGGGTGAATTTCCTGTGCGTGGGGCATTAGTGCCGGTGTGCGGGTGGGAGGGGACGAAAAGAGATGGAGAGAAGCGGAGCTGCGAGAGGAAGGGGATGTGGGAGGGGGAGGAAAGGGGGAAGGAGGACGGGCGGGGAAGGGAGAAAAGGGAAGGGAGGGAGAGGCGAGAGGCGAGCAAGGGAAGAGAGAGGACGGCGAGGAAGGGGAACGGGACGAGGGAGGCAAGCAAGGCGTAGGAGCGAAGGGAAGGGGAATGGGAATGGGAAGAGAAGAGAAGGGGAAGAGAATGAGATGAAAGGTATATGTAGGACGGAAGAGACGTGGGGGACGGAACGCGAGGAAGAATAAAGGCGACGGAAATAAGGGAAAGGATGAGGGAAGAAATAGCAGTAGAGAAAGGCAAAAGACAAGAAAAGTAATTCCAAAACTCAAACGAAGGAAACGCAAACTTGGGGGAGAGGGGAGCAATGGGACGAGGGAGGGAAGGGAAAGGAGGGGAGGGATGGGGAGAGGTGGAGAGGACGAGGACGAGGACGAGGGAATGGGACGAGGGAAGGGGGGAAGGGGGGAGGACGGGGTGGAGCGGAAGGGAGAGGACGGGGGAAGGGGAATGCGAGGGAGAAAAAACGTGAGGAAAATAAGGGAAGGAGGGAAGAGAGGCAAGGGACGAAGGGGACGGAACGCGAGGTAAGGAAAACGAAGTGGAAGTAGTGAAGAAATGAAATGAAAAGCCAGATCGAAACCCAAACCCAGTCGAAAAACGCAAACTCACATATACCGCTCCACCATCCCCGCCGCACTCCGATCATCCACCCTCGCCTGCTCTCGCTCAAACTTGGCTGTCGCCAACGCCTCCCCGAGCTCCGCCGTCAGCGTCCGCGCCGCCATCAGCTTCGCACTCGCCACATTGCGCTCGCCTTCCATTGCCAAGGCGCGCGTTTCGAGCGCGGTGAGTTGAGAGGCGAATGTGGAGGTGAGCGAGGCGAGCTGCGTCTTGGCGGTGTCCAGACCGTCTTTCGGGGTATCGTTGGCGGTAGAGGTGGGGGTGGGGTTGGGGATGGGGTCGACGAGGGTGACGGTGCTCCCACTGCCCGTGCCGACGCTCGTCTCTCTACTATGTCCGCCTGCGCCATCCCCCGTACCATTGGGTTGATGAACGGTCGTCGACCTTCGCCCCTCCAACTTCCGCACAAGCGCCGCATACTCCCCCACCACCCTATCACTCAGCCTTGTCTCCTCCCTCGCCTGCATCAATGCGCTCTCCAACGCCCCCTCGCGCATCCGGCCCTCCTCCTCCCGGCCGCGTAAACGCGCGGCGAGCGCGTACGCCTGCTCCGCGGCGTGTTCCGCCTGTGCCGCGCGCGCGGTGGCGGATGCGAGCTGCTGGGTGTGCGATAGGAGCGCGTCTTCGGTGAGGGAGAGTTTGGCGGAGAGCCGTCGGAGGGAGAGGGTTAGTTCTGCGACCGTTTCGCTCGAGCTCGAATTCGCGTTCCCCAGCAAGGATGAGGCAGCTGAAGAGGGTGCAGAGGGGGAGGAGGAGGATGAAGGGAGCGGATTATCGCGCAGAACCCCCAGCTCGGTCGCGAGGAGCGCGTTCTCCGCCTCGAGCTGGGAGATGCGCTCGGTGTAGGACGAGGTGTCGAGCGCGTGGCGTTGCAGTTTTATTGAGGAGGTGTGGGCTTCGTTCTGCGTGAAATAAATTTGAAAAATATTGTCGGTCAAAATAGCGGTCTCTGATTTTGTATAGAGGTAATTACTTGAAACCGCGTCACTTGGGCGCGGAGACTGGACAACTCCTCGCTGAGGGGGTGGGAGTCGCTGAGCGCCAGGCCCGCGGATGACACGTCCGTAGTCGGCATTCAAGCCAGTATTTATTGCTCAATTCGCGCGTTGAAGACCCAGAGAAGCCCAGAGTCAAGCTCCAGATGAGTACCCCCAGTTAAAGAGCAAGCAGCCTTATGTAGAAGGATATTAGCCACAAGGTTTTGGGCAAGCATGCGCGGTGGTTGTGTTTGGCTGCGGGTTCCGGGCTGCGGAGTTCGGCAATGTCAATGGCTTTTGCTTCCTCATCACCATCGCCCGGTTTCAACTTGCTTGGACCAAATCTATGCGAGCTTTGTACACCCGCGTTGCAGCTAGCAAAGGACCGACTCGGCGGTGCACTTCTATCCAACGCTGCGGATTTCCAGTATCGTGAACGGGGAGCCGCCTGTTCGACTCCTCAGGAGGCCCTCGGAGTTCTAATGCGACCAAGTCATCTGTTTTTTGGCGTCTTCGAGTCCTCCGTCTGCTGTGTCCTACTGCTCCATACGCGCGGCCGTGGATGGGGCCCCGTGCAGGAGCGATTTTGCGCGACGGATTCTTCTTACCATTGGATTCTTCGGTGTTTCCTTCCCCTGCTATATTCGATAACGTGGCCGATACGCGAACACGCAATCGTCTGGCCCATGTTGCTCGAAACACTCACTGTCAAGCGAGCCCCGATCCTTTCGAACTGATTTATCTACGATAGATCCATGCTTGGTACCGACTCGGTAACGGATGGTCCTTATCCCTATAATGTGCGGCGCAGCAAGCGAAAACATCGGTCTGGGGAGGTCGTCTGTTCGATTCAGGCCCGGGTCCTAGAAGCTGCGAACCGCACTCTTAAGTTTTAGCCTCCGACTAGATCTTTTTGCTAATCTCGGTCAATAGCACCGGTCGGATTCAATTCTGTCGAAAAAGACATACATTCCCTGGGTGCAATCTCCGTGTCGATCCAGCCCCGCTATCTTTGAGCTGATTTATCCAGGGTGGATTGGTACCGACTCGGTGACGGATGGTCCGTATCCCCACAACGTGGTAATGGCTGCCATGATTCCAGTTGTCTGGGGAGATTGTCTGTTCGATTCAGGCTCGGGTCCTAACGTTTGAAGATCTATAACTCTTTTTCTGTCTCCGCCTCCATCTTTTCTCTATTCTCCGCCAGGAGTACGCGATTCTGTCGAAAAAGACATACATGCGCTGGCTGCAAGCTTTGTGTCGCCCAGCCCCGCTATCTTCGAACTGATTGATGGAGGATACATTCGTGGTTTGGTATCGACTCGGTAACGGATGGTCCGTATCCCCATAATGTGCGGCGCAGCGAAAACATCGGTCTGAGGAGGTTGTCTGTTCAAATCAGGCTCGGGTGGTGACACTGGAAGATCTGTACCCTTTTTCTGTCCCCGCCTTTATTTTTTCGCTATTCTCCGCTAGGAGTACGCGATTCTGTCGAAAAAGACATACATGTGCTGGCTGCAACCTTCGTGTCGGCCCAGCCCCGCGATTTCAGACTGATTTATCCAGGATAGACTGGTGGTTGGTACCGAGTCGGTAACGGATGGTCCGTATCCCTACAATGTGGTGATAATCCCAAAGTCCTTGTTGTCTGGGGAGGTTGTATGTTCGATTCAGGCCCGGGTCATGTAACACCATTCTGGCTCAACCTTTTATTTCTGGCTGAACTTTTTATTTGCCTGCACTCTTAGTCCGTCTGATCGCCTCCATCGAGGACCGGGCCCCTACTCTGACTCTGACCAAATGACTTCAAGGATATCCAGGTCTGCGCACAATCATGTCTATAATCGATGAAGTTGAACTGATCTCTTCGAGATAGATTCTCGCTTGATACCGACTCGGCGGCAGACGGTCTGCAGCCCAGAGACTTAGCAAGATGCCAAACGTTCTTCGCATCCAGAGGGAAGTCGCCTGTTCGATTCAGGCCCGAGTCATGATCCAATATCCGTTGAAACTTTTTGTCTGCCCGCCAATTCCTAGTCTTACTAGGTCTCCTTCACCTACTCCGAGGACCTAAACCCCCACTCTGGCCAACGGTTTACTGATTACCAGCCCTGCATACAAGAAGACGGACGTCATATAATGAATCGATACATCCAAGATAGTTTCACGCTTGATACCGACTCGGCGGCAGACGGTCTGCATCCCAGAATTTTGACGAAAGTACAGGATCTCACATTCACAGGGGAGTCGCCTGTTCGATTCAGGCCCGAGTCCTGTGTACATCGAACACCCATTTTTCTGGGCGGCGTCTTCGAGAGTCTTCCATCTGCGAAGCCCAATTCTTCGATGCCCGTGTAACTATCACTGGATGAAGGCCGCAGCCAGGGGAGGAATTCGGCGCGACGTTCCTTCCCGAACAAGTCAGTAATCGTCTGTCGCACCGTGCTGGAAATACTCCCTGTCATTCCAGCCCCAGTACTTTGGAACTGATTTATCTAGGATATGTTCGTGCTTAGTACCGACGGATCCCCACAATGTGAGAACTCCAAACCCGGTACCTGGGGAAGTCGCCTGTTCGATTCAGGCCCGAGTCATGCGTCATCGATCTCCGTGCTGTTTTTTTTTTTTTTTTTTTGGCTCATCTGCCTTCCGAGTCTTATTGTCTCCTGATTGCCTTCCTCGAGGGCCTAGACCCCCGGCTCGGTCTAATGGCTTCAAGGATATACAGGTCTGCGCACATGTACAACAATCTCGAAACCTTGAAAATGAACTGATAGGTTCGAGATGGATTCATCGACTCGGCGGCAGACGGTCTGCATCCCTAAATTTTCATAGCTTCCCTTATCCACAGGGACGTTGCCTGTTCGATTCAGGCCCGAGTCATGAGTTGAGTGTGAAACTTCTTTTTCCTTTTTCCTTTTTCCTTTTTCCTTTTTCCCGTCACCCCTCCAAGAACCCAGGCTACCGTCCACCCAGGTCTGCGCGCAACAATGTCTTGATTCTATCAGTTTAACTTCGACAAATTTAAAAACAATCGAGATAGAGTCAGACTCGGTATCGACTCGGCGGCAGACGGTCTGCATCCCAGAGATTTACAAACAGACCGACGTCGACACAATTTAAAGGGACGTCGCCTGTTCAAATTCAGGCCGGGTCATCAGGCTGCTATGGTCATTTCTTTTCCTGTTTCACTTCTGATCAAATACCTTTGCCGAACATCCGAATTCACGCCTCCGGCTCTCTCTCCGGTTTTATGTGTAAACGGCTGCAAAATCCGTCCCTTGTTTCCTTGGATACACGATGTTATGATCCCCGGTCGCGTTTTGAACATGTACAGCCGCTGTAATCTTCAACCCCAAGCCGTTCGCCGTGGATAATTTATATCAAGGGATGATAGACGTACAGTACAGCTCTTCTTCGCGAAAGAGCCTTATTCTTCCTGCCTTGCTGAAACAGACAAAAAACAGGGGTAACAGATGTTCACAGAACCTTAATCCGGGAAGCCAAACCCCGACAATGCGCAAAGTTTTCAAACAGCCGCGATGTATTTAAACCTCGGCTCTTCATCGTCTTTCGGCTTGCGTTTAATTGCCCCGAAACACTACTCGCTCATTCAACACACACTCATTATAGTATTATGAAAGTCTCCATCACCGGGTTTGTTGCCCTTGCCCTCGCCTCGTCTTCCTTCGCATCCCCTACCTCAAACGTGAAACGTCACGGACCTGGGAAGCGCGGCCTCCCCTGGCCCTACTATAACGGCGCTCTGAATCCCGGACGGCTCAATGACGGCCAGGGTACTGTTAAGCACATGTGCGTACTCCAACCACTTCATTATTCATTGTGTATACTAACGTGTCGCGCAGTTACGACTATGAGACCTACTCTCCTCCATCTTCCAATGGCGCGGGAGGTTTAAATTTCATTGGAATGCAGCGCTGCCTGGATTGCGATTCCTCCCCCCTCGGCCAACTTGCGGCACGCCAGAAGCAACTCGGATTCGCTACTGTCGGTGGCTCCTTCTTAACAAACGCTGCAACTTATCTAACTCTTGCCTCTTTGTAGCTGTTCACCCTCAACGAACCTGATATCAATGGCATCTCCCCGCAGCAAGCCGCTGACTGGTACAAGACCCATATCAACCCCCTTGTGCGTTCTCTCCAAATAAAGGCAGGGTATCTTTCATCATCATTATGCACAGGCTATCAAGAAGGCGCTTCCCGCTATAACCTCGTCTACCAGTGCGGGACAGGGTCTGGATTGGCTCCAGAAGATGGTCAACGCCTGCGATGGACACTGCTCTCACGATTTCATCAACCTCGTAAGCAACGGAAATTCGGTCGTTTCACTCCCTCTGCTGATTATATTGTCCATAGCACTGGTATGGCCAGAACTTCGCCCAATTCAAGGCGCACGTCCAAAACGCCCACTCGCGCTTCCCCAACACAAAAATTGTCATTACCGAATTTGCCCTCCAGAAGCCATCTGGCGGCCAGGCTGCGCAGTACGTCTTTCATTGCGGGTTGATTGTCGCCCAGAAGTTGACGATGTTGCTGTTAAGGCTCGCTTTCTTCAAGAAGGCGTTCGCCTACCTCGATTCGGCGGCCTTTGTTTCGATGTACTTCCCGTTCGTGGCGACCTCCCCGAGTCTTTTCAAGAGCAATGACCCCAACGGCGCGGGCTTTGTCGGCACGGGTTCGACGCTGTACAACAACGACGGTTCGATTAGCCCAGTTGGTAAACTGTTGCTGTCCGCCTAGGGATTACTACGTACACCCTCCTCGAGATGAAACCTAATTAATATAAGCTCGAGTTCCGTATTTAACAACGCTCTTGTGACACTGAGGCGATTCAGGTCTTCAATCGTTTGTGCAGGAGAGGCCAGATCCAGCCATGTTTTCCACACGCGTAGTATTAACCGTGTGCTAAGTCACCAATCGTATGAGACCGCCTCCGCGCATGATGCTGGGGGCGCCGGGGCGGGGAGGTTCAACTTCAATTTGTTGAACTGCCGTTTGATTCAGGCGCGGTTGGCAAGGTCCGAGTCCTATAAGAGTTGACCAACACATGCGACTTACCCGAGGCTCTCATATTTGTGTCTGCCGGCGCACTCCGCGAAGATCGGTCAATGTTGAACAATGTTGAACAAGTTGCAACTCGAACATTGTTTGGCATTTGCATTGGCGTGATTACTGATGGCATCATTTGTAGCACTGCCACCCATACTCCTCTTCCACGACAACTCTCATGGCGATGCCACTGATTGTCCTCAGACGGGGCTACAAGACACTTTCATGCAGGCTCACTATTTCCGGCCGTACCTCGCCCCTCGTAGCTGCAGCCAGCTTGCTCTCCCAGGAAATTTGGGACCAAATCATCGATCACCTCCACGACAGTAACAGTGCTCTGAAATCTTCGGTTCTCGTCTGTCGCGCATTTGTGCGGCGAGCACAGCTACACCTATTTGCTTCTGCGCGGCTTAGAGCCCCATCTAAACGCCTCAGAAAGATCTTGTCCTGCTCCGCGCATCTTCTCGACTACGTCTGCGACCTTTCAATCTGGAAGTGCGATGCAAAAACCTTGACACATATTGCGCATCTTTCCTGGCCGCGCTTATCCACTATCTCCGTCTCGTATTATTCCGGCAGAAAAAAACCCCTCCCGGCGATCGACTTGCTCTGCAATCTCGTTTCTCTCCCCACGCTACGCAGTCTGTCTATCTCTAGCTCCAGCTTCACACTGGAAGACATCCATACTATCCTAGCGAGCTGCAGCTCCAACCTTCTCAGCTTCCGCTTTTGCGGCGAGCCAGAAATGTCGCAGACTGCGATCCGTAATTTTCCGCTCACAAGGACAGTCCCGCGGCCGCGCATCACCCATCTAGACCTGGATCTATGGGTGATTCTGACTACTTCATCCATCCTTGATCTTATACTGGACTCTGGTGGCCCCTTCGATCTATCGTGCCTCACGCACTTTAACTCCGACGGGATTGTTGCACTGGGAATCCCTCGGGTTGTTCTGAGCGTCCAACACACCCTCCAACACTTGGAAATCATCGGTATAGGCGTGTGTCTATACCTCTGCTTTTCCCTTCACCGTGGCTAACAAGGAGCAGAGCCCGGTATGGAATCCCTCGACTTCGGCGCCTTCCCAGTGCTTTCGCATATCACCGTGAAATCTATCGCCCCCCCTGGGATGGACGCTATCGCGCACTCGGCCCGCAGTAGCGTGCGCACGATAACCTGCCACGCTCATCTGCCAGGCTGGCCAGACATGGCAACGCAACTGCAGGATCTCGAAAATGCCATCCTCGCTGCAGACATGCCGGAGCTCACCCGCGTCGAGGTGCGGGTGTTTAGGTATAACCCCCTCCGCACTGTGTCGCGCGCTCCCCGTTGGATGGCACGGATCAGGGGGCAACGGCCGCCCGTTGAGGTGGAGCCGACCGTTGAGCAGCTGGTGGCACGCGCGAAAGAGCAGATGCCGGGCCTCGGGCAACGTGGTCTTTTGGTAGTTGAACCCGGGATTCCGGAGCATGACCGAAGAGCGCCTTGGATTTAGCTGGACTGGGTGCGTACATGTTTTCGGTTATGCTTCGGGCCTGCGCGTGTACTAAGTCACTGACCAACGTTTAGACGAGGGGGGACACCAAGGCCCTGTTCCCAGAAACACCAGAAGCATTAGCTTGACTAGATTGGACGTAGGTACTGCATTGCGAGTTGAATCTCGGCCTATGCAACCCTATTTGCGGTCAAAAACATGACGATTCTGATTAACCGCTTCCGTATCGTGTCCGATACATTTCGCGAAACCCTCTCGGTGGCACCGACTTTTTTCCCCGTCGTGGATACGTCCAGTGTGTAATTTCATTTCCTGCATCGCCATTCTGGATACGAGAAAAAATTAACCGGACGGATTCCCGGGGCCTCCGAAATCGAATTACACTGTACATTATTGATTATTATTACATCTGCTGCAGTCTCCACATTATACATCGATCTCCCCGCGTCGTTTGTCCACAGCTATTATTTGGCTCTCGTCCACGTCTAGTTGGTGTGAGTGGCGCTTGTCCCCATCTAACTGATGTGCCAGTGTATGGCTCGAGTGTCGCGAGTGTCGAGTGTGGCTCGAGTGCGATGAATGTGAGTCTGAGTCGGTGTCGATGTGCGTGTGCGTCCCATCCGTGCTGCTCGTGCCCAGATCCACGATGGAGCGGACGTAGACGGCAGAGGTGGGTGCGCCCCAGCTGTGCCCATGGAACACCATGTCATTCATCTTGGGCTCGGGCGCATTCGGAGGGATGGCGTGCCCGATGTACGCGCGCGAGTTCAGGATCTGATTCATATGTGAGCCATTCGAAAGAGCCAGTCGATGAAGGAGGAGGACGCACGACCATGATACTGTTAGAGTAGACCTTCGAGAGCCATATGCACACCGCGAGGTGCGTATTATCACCCTTGAATGCAACGAAGATAGCAAGATCCAGGATAGCGAACACGGCACAGAGGACACCGGTCTCGACGCTGACCTGGGTGTACAGTCAATTGCGGTACAAGAAAGGCTTGGATGGCAGACAGACTTTTATTATCCGCGAAAGCGCGATGTTTGTGGTGTATAGTTTGAATTCGCGGTCGCGCGACTTGATGATGTAGTACAGGGTACCGAAGACGATGATCAAGTCAGAGAGGGCCGTAGCGGCGAGCCATGCCTACAGAAGAGACATTGTTAGCACTGGGGGGGGGGGAACATTGAGAAAGGACCAACAATAGGGGGTTTCAGCGAATGCAATAGCGAGAATCGTCCCGCGCGAATGATGTCGATTCCAGTCCATATCCCTCCGCCCCATTGCACCGTAGTGATCTGGAATGATTTCAGCGTCAAACAACCTTTGGACATGGGCGTGACTTACGACGGCGATCACAGCAGGGATGTACCAAGTTTTGCCTATGACGGATATGCGCCACGCAAAAAAGATCTGCCCTACGCACGCAACTTCACACCCGCACATCAGTCTCCGCAGATCGTATAGAGAGCCATGCTGCGTACTTGTGGATCCGAGAATTGGCACCGAAAACCACGCCCACCGCACCGCGTCCAGAGATTGCAGGTCTCCGTATCCGAACCCAAACGTCTCGATCGTATTTCGGCTGTCCCCAAGTGTTTGCAGTAATTCGGCGACGAATATGAAGGCAACGACGAGCTTGTTGACGGTCTGGTCCTTTTTGAAAGCCACCGTATAAATATCTGACCAAACAGCAGTGTGAGTTGAGTCGATGTGCATACGTGCTGGGATGCAACGCACAAACTTGGACCGCGAGAACCCCAAGAAGCGCCCAATTAAAAACTGTCCCGATAAACTGAAGGAAGGGCAAAGTCAGCCCGGAGATTTTCGATACCCGACATCGATCCACGCACTAAAGGAATCGTGCTGAAAAAAAGGTGAGCTGAAAATCACAACAAACTGGGGCACGTACATCTTCCCAACGTCGAGCTGGGGCGGAATACTGGACATATTGAAACGAAAGAAAAACGGAAGCCTGCCAGAGGGAGAACGAAAGGGAGTTTTGAAAAGGACACAGGTGGCTCCGGTCAAGCTGTGGTGGGAACATCTTGGTGACCATCAAGCCCCAAGTGGACAACAAGACGTGCCTTCGCTTCGCTCCGGCAGGTATGTCACGAATATTATATTGCCAACAACAGAAAATAGGAACCGGCCCGATTCGGACGCAAGTGCCCGGAATTAAATGAAGTCTGGGTCAATCGTGAGCCCTAGTCGTTTCGGAGTCACGGGAAGATGCTTCAAATTGGCCAGGAGGAAACCGAAGAAATTGAGACCTGTGCATGCAATCGAACCGGGGACCTGAGATCAGAATACCGTTGAGCAGCGCGTTGTTGAGACCGCGCGCCAACGGTAAACCCGGTTTGATCTGGCGCAGCGGACGTAGAGCTCGAGAGAGACAGAGATTTGAGGATGTTGCATCAGCGATGAGGAGGGGGGAAAGTTACGAGTTACATCACGGCCAAACATTGGCTACGAGAGTAATCCGTCCGGTTGTCGATAGGAACATTGGGGCTGGATGCGGATTGATAGTCAATTGATGAGTGCTCGATGTTCTGGGTTTGAATCTTCAGAGTCGGGGTTCAATCTTCGGAAATGAACTGAGCAGTATTTTGTAGAAATGGAACTGAGGTCAACGCTGCGGGTAGGAATGAGCATCCAATCTGGAGCTTCAAGGTGATTCAGATGATCCAGGGTGACGATCCAGGTTGAGGACGCAAAGAAGTGGGTGAATCGAGGGGAAGGAAGTGGTGGCCGTGAGGAACACGGCAGCCGTCCATTTATGGTGGGGAATTCTCGGAGAAACGGGGCTGCGCCGTCGCGCATCTGCTGCGTTGAACTGCGTAAAGGTCAGTTGGGCTACAAACCCATCGAGACCAGTTGGCTGATCGTCTTTGAGAATAGGCTGTGTGTGCCCGATGCATCGAAATCTCATGCCGCGCCCGGGCACATGTTCACCTGAAATAGGATGAGTGTGCATTTCTGTTGCGGGTTGAAAATTTGGGCGCATTGCGTGGCCATTCGGCACGGCCGTAGTGACGGAGAAGCAAGAGGGAGGGACCCCATCAAGACCCCGCGCACCAATACAGAAGGGGTAAATGAGGTCGTTTTTCAAGAGCGAGAGTTGAGAGTTCAGAATGGAGATTGACCTACATGGGGCAAAAGCACAGCTTACGCACCATCAAGCCCCAAGTGGACAATCTGCCATTGCGACAACGATCTGCTCCCGATCTTGTTGATCTTGTGTTGATCAGAGAAGATCCGGGTCGGCCGGCGGTTAGCCTTGGCTTCAACAGACAGCGAAAAAGAAAAAGAGCCCGCTCAATGTTTAGGAGTGAACGACGCTGCTATCAATAAGTAACTCCGTCCAAAGCGAAGTTCAACTTGCCTACTCAATCATTATTTTTGGCAAAGCTTGCCATAGCTTGGGCAAACTTTAAGCGCTCGTCCATCGCTAATAAATAGATCTGTCAGTAAAATGACGCTCCGATGCGTGGTCGAAACACGACTCTATAGCCGGGTTTCCAGCGTGCTGTATATTTCGGCCCAGGGTCCCTAGACTTCGAGATAACCCTATTCCGATTTTTCGAGTGCTACTTCCACCTGGCTTGTGCCAATTCTTGACGCAGATGATGGGTCACTCCCTGCGTTGGCCGTGTGGAGAGGACTTCGCTCTTACTCATATATTGGGCTTTGACTCTCCTGTGCGTAATATGAAGTGTCGGAAACCCCTCTGAGAAACCCAACAGAGTGAAGTTGAATTTGATCCAATCACTAGATCATGATTTGTGCACCGGCGGTGATCCCCGAACTGTCTTGCTTTTTGCCCTCATGTTCACAGCAACACGGCGGGATTCAAAGAGTCGCCGAGGCGCTGTTGCCTTCACCGTGGCTAATTCGTGGCTAATTTCGAAAAAGAAGCCAGTCGACATCACTGACGAGCCAGCTTCGTCTACGGTTTTGCAATTTGCGCAAGCGGCAAGGCGCGCGTCAGTGGCCAGCTTAGGTCATCCAAGCCCTCACAACAAACGCCGCTGCGCACTAGGCGCTACGGGGCGATTACTTTAGCTGCGGAGGCCCGAAAAACATGTCCCTTGGAATAATCATCCTCGTTGATGTCGGCCCTTAAACCCTCCATAATGCCGCCGCTCTTCACACACGCCGCCATCCACACCACATATGCGGCAGTCTCTCCCCACATCCTGGAATCCTCAACGTATGATTGGACAAGACAAGCTAACTCGGTACGTACTTCGAAGGGCTAGCAACAAGACAACGCACATGCTCTTCGCGTTGGGAAATTCGTGAAGGTTTAAAATCAATAGCAGTGTATGTTGAACAATCATCTTGTCTGTCATGCATTATCCGATCTGCAAGAACAAACAGTGCCACGAAGGCGAAGTTGATCTCGCAGATGCGGTATTTTTAACATGGTAATTTTACAGTAACAAATTTATCCTGCCATATAAAGCCGTAACTCCCCATGGCACCCTTGACCCAGGAACCCTCCGCCATGTCTGAAGTCGGTCAGCTGTGAGTGTGCCGCTCGTTTTCCGTGTAACTTGGTTGAACCCACATCGCTCTCAGAACAATTCCTCTGGTACGCTATTCGCTCAGTCTTCGAGTTGACTGGACAGCTGAATCTTCATCTACCAGTTCGTTGGCACAGTTCTCAACTGGTCCTTATCTGGGGTGCTCGCTGTCCAAGTCTGTACGTTTCCGCCCCGGAATTGCCTCAGTGTGTTATGGTAGTCTAAGACCATTGACGTTCGCCTGCGCAGACATCTATTTCCTAGCGTTCCCAAAGGACCGACCGCTTACGAAAGTTCTCGTCGCTTTCGTATGCCTCCTCGAAATTGTGCAAACGCTGGCAGACAGTCACGATACCCTTGTGATCTTCGGAGCTGATTGGGGGAATCGAGAAAGCCTGGACAACGCTCGTTGGGGGTGGTTCAGCGTTCCGATTCTGGGATCTATAGGTGAGTATTTTGAGTGGCCAATCCACGTTCCGAGGCTGATTTATCAAGTTGCGTCCGTGGGCCAGGTCTTTTTCGCGGTGCGTCAGGCGCTATTTAGATTACCCTGTTCATATACTAAGGCTGTTTCAGTGGAGGATCAAGTTAATCGGCGACACGCTGTTCGTCCCCGCCGTAATCACCGCGGCAAGTCCTGGTACTGTCTGTTATACTGGCTGGACTCACAGACAACTCAGCTCTCGGTCTTTCAACTCGGGGCCGGAATATGGACCGGTGTGGACATAGTAAACGCCGGAAAATTCTCCGTGTTACAGTTTAAGCACGTAAAAGCACCTGTGGTTCGTCCGTTCGTGGGACGTACTGGAGAATGCACGCCTCACGCCTTTTTTTTTTTGCTAGGCGTGGCTTGCAGTATCCGCCACGTGCGACCTGCTCATTGTCGGCGCAACTGTATTCTTCATCACGAGGGCGCGGCAAACTGAATTCAAAACGCCGACAAGCCTCGCAATCTCGCGCATAATCAAAGTGCGTGCATTATCCTCGCGTATGCTGGAATTTTTCAAACCTTTGATTTCGTTAACAGGTCAGCGTGGAGACAGGCTTAGTCTGCGCACTGTTCGCCGTTGCCGATTTATCCCTCTATGTGACCTACGACGGGAACAACTATCACCTGGGGATCTGCATCTGGCTGTCCAAAGTATATTCAAACAGCATGCTGCTGGTGTGTATATTATTTCCCGTCCGGACCCATCTTCCCTCCAGACGTCTTATGGGAATTTTTAGATACTAAATTCCCGGGCGTACATCGGCCACGCAGCTCCGCCAGATTCCGTGTGCTTCCAGGCGACGGACATACTATTCCGAAGTTTGGGAGGCCCCGGGCGGTCGACGGCCGTGCACGTATCCATCGACGTCGAGGCTCAGTCCGATAGTCTCAGCTCGAGTCAGATCGATCTGAGCAATTCTGAGAAAGGCCAAGCGGAGATTGTGGTCTAGCGCAATAAACCGACCGGTTCCCCCGTAAAAACTGGGCGGCGCAGATGGGCTCCGATGTTGAAATAGCGTGATTATAATATCCTCACCTTCAGTAATTCGTACATTGAAACAGGAACTTCGACACTCTTTCTCCTTCACCGAAACTGATTCATAATTCCATTGAGCGTGGAATTGGGAGTTCATTCTCAATCTCTCAACGGTTTCGTATACGCTGCGGGCTGACCAGTGCACCAGCTTTTAGCACTGGGTCTCTGGACAGGTACAAGCAAGACAAATATTCGGACGTGGTGTAGTTGCGGAACACCGCAGGTAACTTACAAAGAGCGGTATCTACCTCCCGTAAAAGCCTGTCCGGGGTTCGATTCCCTGCCCGAACTGGGCTGTGTTTTCTGAGCTACCTTTTTTTGTGCAGTGTATCCATTATTATTATTATCGGGGCCAAGCAAGGCTGAATAAGGACAGGACAAGGTCGCGATTTCTAAGGCTTGCCAGCTACGCCCAAGGAGATGCGACGCAAGTAACCAGACATGGTGCATGAGGCGCAGCGAGGTTACATGTAATTACTCCACCAGCCGTGTCCGGAAATAGTAAAAACGTTGTACCTTTTTGTCTTGCTTATCAAGTAGTACTTGAAGTCTTCACCCAAGCCAAGTAGTCCGGCGCGGTGTTGGGCGGCCGACCTGGAATATCAAACTTCAGTTCGACTCCGCACGTGTGAATGTATAAGCAATTTGCCATACTTTTCTTTCAACGACCACACGATCGAGATTCATATTCGGGTCAACCACGTTGAAAGGCGTGCCATCTATGCGATTTGTTTAGGATTCACAACTCATTCAGATATCTCGGTCGTCCAGCTCCTTGAAACCTCTGCCGCCCAACAAATTCAGCTCACAGTCCGGGGTTCGACTCCCCGCGCCCGAATGCGGATGCACCTCTTAACCTCCTTTTTGCTCTCCCCCTCAACCAAAGTAGATCTGGACCAGGAAGTCCATGATATTGCTGGGCTCGCAACAAGAACAAGGTCCGCCCCCGCCATCATCTCGACGCAGATCACCTCCGTTCCTTCCCCCCGTCTCCACACCAAAAAGCCACCCTGCCTTAAACGTGCATACCCATAAACACAAACGCGCCTGCCTCCTCCGCACTGTCTGCAAACCAGGCGCGCGCGCGCGAGACGTGCAATCCAGGCGGGCTTCCTCGCACTTATCGACAACGAGGCGCCCCACCCCGCACCGGCAAGACGTCGCAATCCCCATGGTCACCGCCCACCACGCCAGAGCTGCGGGTGTACTGTGCGCGCGCCACTCTCCTCCGCACCCAGGTCGATGGGCTGCAGCACTGCACATCTTCATATCATCGTGTCCCTTACGACCATCCCCCGAGTGCGCGCCTATATCATCTCTCTCTCTCCGGACAACGCGGGCAACCCAGCCGCACCCATTGCACCCATCGCGCTCCTCCCCTCCCCGGCCCTCCCGCACATCCCGCACTCACGGTCGACTCGTCCCCGCACCGTCACCTGAGCGGGCTACCATCCCCGTTAACTGCTGCGCATCCTCGTCCCCGCACCATCTCCCCGAGACGAGCACCCCCGGCCGACAAGCGCAGCCCCCCTCCGCCGTCCCTGCCCGCACCCACGCAGCGCTGTCGAGATACAGAGACAGAAAGCTTGCACATCCGCCCCACCCGCCGGAACCGCGCGCCCGGACGGTAAATGGACACCTGACACATCCTCCCCGCCGTAGCCCTCCTCCCCGTTTTGGCGCATCCCCATTCCTCCATGCATCTTCCCCAAATCCACGGCACCCCGCAGCCCATCGTCTGCCGCAGCTCCACCCGTCCGCGCGCTGGAGAGAAAAAGACACCTCCTCCGCCCATCGCTCCTCCCTCCGCTCCTCCCCGTTGCCCTCTCCCGCGCCTCCATTTCAAGAGGCGAGAAAGGGGCACCCGGGCTGCTGGAGAAGAAGCACCTCCCGCCGTCATGTTCTCCGCGCAAGCCTCCTCCACGCATCCGCGTCCCGCAGCCCCCGCACCCGGAGGCAAGTATCGTCATCTCCTACCCGGTATTTCCACCTCAGAGAGAAGAAAAAGGAGGGCGCATATCAGCCCCACTCGTCCAGATCCACACGCACGCTGGAGGAAGAAAGACGCCTTCGCACCCAGAGGCAAGTATCGCATGTCGATCTCCACCAGAGAGACGGAATTAGGACGCTTGCGAGACGTCTCTGCCCGCCCAGCGGTGGAGGAAGGGAACGCATCCACCACCGACGTCATCCTCCCCAGTCTCTTGCGCGTGTACGTCCCCACAGCGCCATGCGGCCCGTTGCTCCCCGTAGCAGTGCCCGCCACCCCCTCCCGCGCCGCCACCCCCGAGCCGCCACTCCGCACCCGGCATCTCCACCGCAGAGCGTGCACAACCCGCTACCCGCCCTGAAGCCGCGTGTGCGAGGAGGAGGAGGAGGTTATTCGCATTTTCCTGCGCTCGACTCGATGCACGGCGCGTCCCCCGCACCCGCATCGAAATTCGCGGCGCACACTCTTGCACGTTCTCCAGGTCGCGCCTCCAGCGCTTTCTCGAAGCTCCCGGGCGAGGTAGAAGGAGGGAGGGTGTACGCAGGAGGGGAGGGAAGGAGCGCGGGCTGGCGCGCGTCATGGGCGTAAGAATAGGAGGATGCGAGAGACGAGACGCAGGGCATCGGGAACAGGGTGAAGACGCGGGAAACGCTTGTACACCCGAGACGACCTGGGGTGGATGGCAACGTCGTGCGGTGGAAAGGGCAGCAATAGAATGGATGCAGAATGAGGGAGGGAGGGAGGGAGGGAGGGAGCAGGATACGAAGAGGAAAGGCGGGGCTGCGGGGAGTAGTATGGGGGTGGGGAGGGAGAGGGGAAGAGTATATACGGGAGGGAGGGACGGCAGCAGGGAGAAGGGTACGGGAGGGAGGAACGGCAGAGGGAGAAGGGTACGGGAGGGAGGGCAAGGGACAGCGAATTGGGGACGTCCGAGCGTGCAGACAGTAGAGCGATCTGAGGTGGATGTCAGTGTCGAGAGATAGAAGGGGAAGGTCAAAAGGACGGGGGGAAATGAGGGAGGGGACGAGGGCAATGATATCCACGAGGATCGTCACCACGCAAAGATAGGACGCGTGGGTCATTTCCAGCACGACCGCAGACATGCGTCGGCGCCTGGCACGATTTGCGCCCATTGCGCTATCGTATCCAAATGGGGCGCGAGGTAGCACTGTCATGTACGGCGCGTACACCGATCCGGCTCCGCTCCACCCGCACGCGCAATGAAAGATATCGTCGCCAGTTCCTGCCCCGGAGCATTTGCACTTTTTCTTTGTCAACGCGTATCGAGGATCCAAAGTGGTGGTGTGTGTGGCATACGTCGCCCTAAATGAAGATGGCACGAGGACAGAGCAGCGAAAAGGCAGTAGTGTCAGATCGTAATGCGTCCTATGGATTCCGCCAGATGAATACTAATGAGAACGGATGAAAAAAAAAAAATCAAGGACGACGTACTGCTTCCTACTGCTTCGGTACACGCAGTTTCCAGCTAGCCGCGAAGCGTCCCAGTGTAAAGCGTAGCCATATCTGATCGCAGCCAAGCTTCAGCCTTCAAGAGTCGTTCTTGGATTAAAACTGCCTTTGCCACTTGTTGCAGTCAGCCCTGGGATTCGCAGCGAGACATTGACCCCAGTAGCAGCAGCGTAAACCACCGATCCCCAGGATTGTCGGACTATAGGTCTCTAGCAGAGCGTCGTCGGCGTCGGCGTCGGCGTGCGGAAGAGAGCGACCAACTGCCACGTGATCGTACAGCCACAGAAAACCGCCTTGTCCCGAACGGCGACAACGTTCACGAAGCAAATGCCACGACTGGCTAGCGGCGAAGAAACTCGAACTCAAGCCTGCCGCAGGCGTATAGAAACCTTTTTTTTACTTCAACGATCTTTCTTTCTGTCGATGGCTTTTTCGACGTCTCGGCACTCTGCTGTAACCTTGTTCTTTTCTGTCTGCTTCACGCGTGAACCCACACTGCAATATCGGGCGTGGTGTGCGGCGCAATGCGACGAAGGCTGTCGACGTATTCCTGCCATTGGCACATCTATGATCTCGCAAGCCGGGGTTCGACTCCCCACCTCCGAATGCGACGACTGCCCCTGCCCCCTTTTTTTTCGTGCTCATGTAGGCATTCACATGAACAAGAGCACGCGCCTGGATATTCTGCAAGTTGGCTACGCAGCATCCCCGTTTACGACGAACTGCGGGTCAAATTTTAGGCCAGAGTCATGTAGCATGTCTAATGCTTCGTTCTCCGTCATTTCAACTGCTCTATTCCGCGCTGACAGCTTTCTTCACCTTCTTGCAGAGACTCGGTGGCGGGAGGCCCGCATCCTCACTCAATATCAAGTGGCCCCACAGCTTAAGAGTCTGGAAGTCGCCTGTTCGATCCGGGCCCGAGCCATGACAGGGGAGAATTTTCATTTTTTATTCTGGGCACTTCGATCCAATCTGCTGCTAGAGGGCTTGGTCGTCTTTTATTCGCTCGATGCCACCATCCTCGCACCGGCTCGTGTACTTTTTTTTACCCCCTGCTCCGACTCACTCTGCGCTCCTTCTAGTCAATTCAACCTGCTTTATTACCGGTAGCTTCAGGCTCTGTATCGACTCGGTAGCGGATGGCCCGCATCCACACCGCCTCGGCGTTCTTCCATAATGGATCCTGTGGAAGCCGCCTGTTCGATTCAGGTCCGAGTCATTATAGGAATTGTTTGGGACAGTGCTTTTTCCTCTGGTTCAATAATTGCACCGGCTCCCTCACACTCTGAAACCTGTGGAAATCTGCGCTCGTCCTGGTCGGCTTTATTACCGTTAACTTCACGCTCTACACCGACTCCGGCGGCGACTCCGTAGCGGACGGTCCGCATCCGCACTGCTTGGAGCCGCTTGCAGTACGCATCCTCTGGAAGTCGCCTGTTCGACTCAGGCCCGAGTCATGCAGTGGATTGGCCTTGGTTTTTGCCTCGCCTTCCCTGTCTACAGTCTTGTTCAAGCGATCTATTACATTGCAGTTTTATGCTCTCTACAGACTCGGTGGCGGGAGGCCCGCGTCCACATCCAATCAAACGGCAGATAAAACCAGATTTGTGGAAGTTGTCCGTTCGACCCAGGCCCGAGTCATATATTGGAATGTCCAATTTCTTTTCTTTTTGCAGATTCCTTTACTGACTTGGTCGGAGACGAGTGATTCTGTTGAAACTACCTGGGAGAAGCACCGTTCGATCCAAAATCTGTTGACCCATTTCGTTCTGTCTGACTCTACTGACGCTCTCCGAGTCTCCGCACGCCCCTCCAATCATGCAACACACTACCTCGAAGAGCTCGGTGGCGGACGGTCCGCATCACTCCTTTAAATCCTAGGTCATTGCCCAATGTCTAGAACCTTGAAACTTGAGAGGAACTCGGCTGTCCGAGCCTGGCCCGAGTCATTCACCGTGATTGACCATCGGACACGAACATTCTTTTCGCGTTCTTGCCTTTAGGCGCTGGTTTGGTGCTCTTTTACTCCTCCGCCCGAGGTTATGTCCTCAACGGCGCCATCCTCAGCCCCAACCCGGTTTTGTGGAATCTCTCATACCTTCTAAATCTGCCCGATTCAACTCAATCTGCTTCGTTCACGGTAGGTGTACCTTCTGTATCGACTCGGTAGCGGACGGTCTGCATCCCCACAAGCTGAGGCCTTTTCCACATACGCTGGGGATGTTGCTTGTTCGACCCAGGCCCGAGTCATGCCCACTTCACGAAGATCATTTTTATCCTCTTCTGCCAAGGTAACCTCGGACGTGGCACGCAGAAGCCAGCATATCCGCATATCCTGACCGGTGATAGTCAGTAATATCTTAACTACAGGATAGTATATATCTCACACCAAACCCTGAAAATGGGCGTAGCTAGTGGACCGCGCCTGGGCGGCGCAATCCGCGGGTCAATTTCTTTCGAGCTTTTATGCCTGATCAGCACGGAAGAAACGTCTGAAACCGACCGTCATGTCCTACAGATACGCTTGGGAGCGGTTGTGATCGAGGTGGACTAGCGAGCAGAGGGGATGCCATTGCATGGAATTTTTACGGGAGGTAACTATAGATCTGAATCCTACATAGCGAGTAATGCAATCGAAGCTTCAATCAAGTTCATTGTGGAGGCAGGAGAGGACGCTGCTCGCACCGGATATTTCACAGATGCGCTCCTCGATGGCGGGATCAAATGACGGGGCGTTAAAAGTGAGCTCGATATGTTCGAGGGCAGGGAAGGCAGTGTTCTCGCCGGTGCGCTGAGACAGCGACTCCACCAGACTGAGGACAGCGGGCCCAGTAACCAGGGCCTCCGCTGGATCAAATTCCTCGTCGTCGAAGATTAGGAAGCGGAGGTGCGGCAGTGCTAGTGAGGTGTCGCTGCCGCATGTGAATGCGGCGAGGAATGTATCGTTGTAACCGTAGCTTTGTAGATGGATGGTGCGTAGCGCTGGAAAGAGACGAAGAAAAGGCACAATGTCGAATGTGCCCAGGTCGATCCTCGTCATGATGAGCTGTTCGAGGCTGAAGTGGGATCGATCGTAGAGATCTTGCATAGGTTCAGTGGACCAGATGTGAGAAGTGATGTCCAGATGCGTGAGACTGGGGAATGCGAACACTTCAAAGAATGATCGAAAGGTGGATTCGTTAGAGCAGTCAAAGTCGAAGCTGACATCGTTCAGATGGAGAAGCCTGCAGATCTCCCGAGGATGCTGCATGCCGCTGTCGGAATCACCGTAGAGCTTCAAAGCACATTTCTGCACTCGGGCACATTGCATCAAGATTTCACGCCCGGTTTTTGGGTCCAGGCAGATTTCTAGATCCACCACAGTTAACCCGGACCATCTGAATGCGGACGCCCAACCAGCAGATTTCACATAACTGCCAGTAATTTTCACCGTCTGCACACATGGTGTGGTGGCAAATAGCCGAATGATGTGGCCAAAATCATAGTCTGCATTATGCTGAACGCAGATATCGACGCAGGTGAGCAACGGGAACGTTCCGTTCTGGTGCCAGATTGCTGACGGGAGATCTGAGGGTGCGAGATCGATGTGTAGGGATTGGAATCTCCCTTGGTCTTGCAACAACGCAGTGAAGATCTGTCCAAGCGATTCGGGTTGTGGCACAATATCCGTTGCCAACCCTACATGGAGAGGAATGGCACCGGATCTGGCCAGGAGCCGACGGATGATAGTCGGAGACGGCAGGATGGAAGTTGGATTAAAGCAGATGCGAAAATGGTTCCATAGATCGCTAGTGGAAAGGCAAATACTGCGCCAACGAGCTGATACGTGCGTAAGCACGAGAGGGGCCTGGGACGCGTCAAGAATGGAGTATCCGGGCGACTCGAGGCTGGAGTCGCGACACATCCGAAAGACTTCCACCAAGATTTCGGTGGGAGCGGCATGGATTGGGGAGAGAGCATTGCGCATAGCCGCTGCGGAGTCAAGAGCCCGATTTTTCTGTCTCCGCAGCTCGGCAGAGACCAGAGAAAGTTTCAGAAGGGTTTGCTCGAGCGTAGACAGCTCGGTTAATGTACTGGCAAGCTGGCTCCGTACGATTCGGCCTTGAGAGGCGTCGAGAGGTTTGTTTGGTAAAAGAGGATCCATGTCATACCTAGGTACGTACTTATCAGCATAGCGCAAACGATTGACAAGAGCAAATCTGATTATCTGAGCAAACACTCACCACGAGGATGAACGGTGTATCCAAGCACCAGTCCTCAGTCGCGGCCAAGTCGTGGTCCCGGTCTGACGAACCAAGGAGGTTGATGGGGGAGTACGAAAAGCTTTTGAAATTCTCAGGGACTTGTTGATGTCAATCAACCTGCCACGTGAGCGCACAGCCACACTTGTCTCGAACGGCGACAATGTTCACCGAGCCACAAGGGGGTCCAACGATAAGAGAAAAAGATATCACCTATAAAAGTTTTTTTCTGGGGGGTCGCTGACCCCTCCCCCCCACCCACAGTGGGAAATTGCCTTATATAGGCCACAAATCAACTGATTTCAACTGATTTTCTTCGCTGAATCGCTTCGGGGTGCTCGTTTGCATGTATCTGAGTGTTCAAACGAATAAAAAAGGTGTTGTGGAACGAAAGTTTTTTCTTCCAAGTCACGCCGTTGATCACGACACGTGATAAATTCCTTGATTGGGAGTGGCTGTTCAATCTTATCGGCTCTTATCAGGCCCAATATAGGAATAATCTTTTGGGTTCAAACTCCACGACGACTTCCCCTGGCACCTGGGGAACCTCATATTCATGATCAGCACATAAAACTGCTCCAACGAAGACCCGGTTTCGGAAAACCTTATCCTTGGACCCCCTTGCCGAGCCAAATACCTTGACTTGTCGGGGCGAAGAAAATTGACCTCAAGGGCACTGGGGCATCTTACCCAGGCGTATCGGAGACTTACTTGAGATTTCTTTCTCACTTTGCTCGCTTTTTCGACCCGTCTCGCCAGCATTCTGCTGTTCTTTCTTGTCCAGTGCTTCACGCATGCATCAACTCCGCGTGGTGTGCGGCACACTGCGATGAACGGTTCAGGTTGTCAGAACGCTGCATCTCGCGAACTGGGGTTCGACTCCCCACGTCCGAATACGACAACCTCCTGCTTTTTTTCTCGTGCTCATGTAGGCACCTTCATATGCCAGTGAACAGGAGCGCGCGCCTGCATACTTGTCCCGCAGTAATAGGTACTGCGATCTGGCTACGCAGCATCCATGTTTATAACGGGTAAGTTAACTGCAGGTCAAATTTCAAGCCCGAGTCATAAAGCACGCCCAATGTTTCTTTCTCCGTCCGTGCAGCTGCTCTATTCCACGCTGACAGCCTCGCCTTCTTGCACAGACTCGGTGGCGGGAGGCCCGCATCCTCACTCAATATCAAGTGGCGCCACAGCTTAAGAGTCTGGAAGTCGCCTGTTCGATTCGGGCCCGAGCCATGACAGGGGAGAATTTTCATTTTTTACTCTGGGCACTTCGATCCAATCTGCTGCTAGAGGGCTTGGTCGTCTTTTAGTGGCTCGATGTCACCATTCTTGGCCGGCTCGTGCACTCTCTTCGCCTACGCTCCGTCTCAAATCTGCACTTGTCCTGGTTAATTCAACCTGGTTTATCATCGGTAGCTTCACATTCTGTACCGACTCGGCAGCGGACGGTCCGCATTCACACCGCCTTGCTTTTGTCCACTGGGTAATGTGGAAGTGGCCTGTTCGATTCAGGCCCGAGTCATTATAGGAATCGTTTGAAACAGTGCTTTTTCCTCTGGTTCAATAATTGCACCGTCTCCCTGCTCACACTTTGAAACCTCTGGACATCTGTGCTCGTCCTGCTCGACTTTATTAACGGTAGCTTCACGTTCTGTACCGACTCGGTAGCGGACGGTCCGCATCCACACCGCCTCGGCGTTCTTCCATAATGAATCCTGTGGAAGTCGTCTGTTCGACTCAGGCCCGAGTCATTCTCGTGCGGCAGCGGTGTTTTTGCTCTTTCTTTTTGCTCCTTCGATGGCATCTTCCTCGGGCTGTGATATCTGCACCGGCCTCATGCACAATATTTTACCCCTGCTCGGGCTGCTCTCACTCTGGAAATCTGCGCTCGTCTGGTCTGCTTTATTATCAGTAGCTTCTCTGTACCGACGTCTAGATGCGCTTGCGCAAAGCATCCTGTGAAGGTTGCCTGGTTGACTCAGGCCCGAGTCATTAAGGTTGGACACGGGTATACCCGCGGGTACCTTCGAGCGTACCCGTACCCGTACCCGCAAAAACCGTACCCGTGTACGGGTCGGGTCTAAAACCCGTACGGGTTACCCGCGGGTCCTCAAAAACCCGTACGGGTCCTCAAAAACCCGCGGGTTTTCAAACCCGTTGAGGTATATCTTCAATTTTTCAGCCTGAGAGGATGAATGCTCATTAGATATGAACGTAGACGGCTCAAGAAGACACGCATACTGACTTCCCGGGCCAGCTTCGTTCTCCTCGGTCACAAAAATGGGCTGATGGTACTGCATGTGTTGACTAATTTGCTGCGATGAGACGGACTGAGGCGGACTGTGTTGTTCACATGGGTGCAAAAAGGTAAGCAGTTCGATTTGGTTTGATTTTGGTTGAGTTCGTGCCTATTTCTGTGACTGCCCAGATGCCATATAACAAACTTTTCAGACCCCCAGAAAACCCGCGGGTACACGGGTCGGGTACACGGGTCGAGTACGGGTCTGAATCTTCGACCCGTACCCGTACCCGTGCAGACCCTCGGGTACAAACCCGCGGGTATACCCGCGACCCGTGTCCAACACTACGAGTCATGCGTCTGCACAGTTCTAGTTTTTGCCTGGCCCTCCCGGTCTACAGTCAATCTATGGCTCCCCCACTGTTCACGCGATTCCACATTGCAGTTTTATGCTACGTACAGACTCGGTGGCGGGAGGCCCGCATCCGCATCTGATCGAAAGGCAGATAAAACCAGATTTGTGGAAGTTGCCTGTTCGACCCAGGCCCAAGTCATAACCCCAAGACATTATCGGGTTTTTTTCCAACCCATTGCCAGCGCTACCACGCGCAACCCATTCCTCTTCAGTTCATCCAAAACATTTTCTTTTCCCGGCTCGCGATGCTACAAGCTCCTGGGGTATTGACTTCTCCCAACGATGCCCGTCAAGTTTCACCATCTGCTCATGCATCCCTCCTCGCGCTCTCTGAGTCTCCGAACGCGCGGCCTACTCCAATCATACAAGCAAGAGGTACCCGGACGTGCAGTTCTATACATCAGGTCGATTTTGGATGCAAAACAACCCCAGCAATCCGTAAATGACCATCAAAAGTTAAGCGGACCAGCGGTTGGGGAGACATCACCAAAAGCGGGGGATTCTGCTGATGTCAGGTGAAACCGGATCAAGGCGGTGCGGGTTTACAAAGGTAGGTGGTGGTTGGCAATCCTTCACCAAGCATTATAAAGTCTTCACCAGCTTGGTGGAGGATTGGCCTGCCTGTTAGTGAATCGCCAATGGCCAGCACCGTTTATAATGCTTGGTGAACTTTCCAGCTTTAAGTTATATATCTTGGCTCTTGCGACCAGCTGCCGTACTGTGAGCTGTAATCAAAACTTCCTGCTGGGATGAAACATGCGCATACTCCCTCGTATCGTGATCTTGAGTTGAGTGCTGAAGCAGGTCAAAGTTTACAAGAAAGTAATGTTCGACTTGTGTTCGACGCAAGTTCGACGAGTTATGGACATTGAAACACAATCAGCATGGTGTTCTGTGCATTTCTGATCTGATCCAAATGCTAATAGTCGTGAGCATTCGTGCCAATTTTGTGGGCAGCTAAATCTCGCGAGCGTATGTGCGGATCAAGCCGAAAGGTCCGTGCGCATTGTTTGGTTGTGCTACATGATCACGTGCATGTTGGTCGTCCGCATCAGCGATCTTCTTCAGAATCTTCTTTTTCCCCCATCTCCCTGCCCCGTCCCCTTCCCCCTTCTCCCATCCACGTCCCGCGGGCCGTTCTTCGGTACTGCATCGTCCAGCACTCCTCTTCCCTCCGAGTCACACTTGCTGGAGCCCGTGACATGCAGCGAAGTTTCACAAGCCGCCGTCGCACGACTTGCACGAAGGAAAAAGATTCAAGAGTCACGATTAGGCTGCGCTTCAAGTCCGCCAGCGGCATCCAAGCTCTAGGTTGCTCCTCTCTCTCGCGAATAGCCGACTCCTCGGTGCCGCAATGCTAGAATCTCGAAGACGAAGTGGGAAGACCGACGCTCAGGACCACGATATGGAGTAGCACGCAAGCCTAGGCCCTCTCTCCTTCCCTTTTCTCCCTGCGGGCCCGGGACGGAACACTCACCGTGCTATACCCTTCCCTCCTTGTACCGCCAAGCTTGGCGACCGGCTCAAGATCGTGAAGATTACGAATCCCCCCTCTGCAACTCTAACTTACAAGTCCTCAAGTCCCCCGTACAGAGTCGCTCCAGACCAGCCATCCGAACCTTCCCAAACTCCCACGCGTCCATGCCAGACGAGCCTTCGAATGTCTTCGATCCCCACAGCCTTGGTCCTTCAAGCTCCGGGGCCCAAATCTTGCAGACGACCTCGCTTATGCTGAAATGCCTCCGTCTGCTCGAGTCGTGTTGGCTGTGCCGGTACTCGATTGACCCTTTCCATACCTTGTTTGTCCGTTGCCCCAATACATGCTTTTCCCTATCATTGTCTTTCCCGTGTGCAGATACATGTTTTGTTCGTAATCGGTATTGGGACGAATACAGCGCGGTGCATGGAACTGAAATGCTCCAAAATGCATTGTAGTATGGCGGTCACTTGGCACCTTTAATAAAACACACATATTTTTTGCCTTTTTGCGGGAAATATGGGCTGTTCGGGCCGTTTCGAGAAATTTTTCGAGGTTCCAAACTTTCGTGTTTTTTTTTTCCCTCAGAAATCCTATTTCATGTTTTTTTTTTTGTTGAAGTTCAGAATCAAGTTTTTTCGGCGTCATCAGGCCGGACGGCTGTGCATGCCGAGATGATGGCTCACTACCTCTGTTGTATCCATTCCCTCTAACCCTCTCGCCCATTGGACCTCACTGACTCGCTCAGGCCTACCAGATACTACGAACTTGGTTAGCTGCTCTTTGTGTGAGGCAGCTGTCAGCCTCAATCTGACTTGGTTGTTGGTTGAAGTCTGGCTGAAGTCCCTCTAGCTGAGAGAGAGGTTCAGAGCACAGTCCCATACTGAATGATGGAGGCTGTGAAGCCAGCAGCAGTATTGACTCACTGGCTAGCCTCATTCAGGTCCTGCAGGCTGCCATCATTGTGGACAGTAATGTGTTTGCGAGGTGCCGGACGCCGCCGAAGTGATGGCCCATCACGCCGGCGTGGCTAGCCGTAGCCTGACATCGCCGAAGGATGAACTTGAACTAAAAAAAAAAAAACACGAAACACGATTTCCGAAAAAAAAAAAATCACGAAAGCTCGGAACCTCGAAAAAATTCTCGAAACGGCCCAAACAGCCATATTTCCCGTGAAAAGGCACAAAATATGTGTGTTTTATTAAAGGTGCCAAGTGACCGCCATATTGTAGGGTCTCACCAAGCATTATAAAGTCGCACCGAGCATTGTCAAGTTCACCACCTTGGTGAGCATTGCGGGAATCCGAGGTGTGTTATAATGTCAGGTGAACTTTCACCGAGTTGGTAGTGGTTTGTAACGGATTGTTGGGATTGTTTACTTTGTAAAGGTATGCATACCTTTATCATCTCCCCCCGGTTTTCGTGATGGATATGTTGCTTTTTATGACGTACCAAACGTTGCGCATCGGAAACGCACACAAAAACTTTTGGGCAAGAAAAACTTTTTTTCTTGACCCCTTGGATTCCCCTAGTGTGACATCCCAGCATGCTATACCAGCCTGTTGTGTGGCTCTGAGTGGAATCAGGCCCCCTTATGACAAGTAACAGCCAAATCAGGAAGAATCGAGTTGTTTGATGGACACCGGGATGTTCCGGCATGCTCTAAAAGTTCAACGAAGATTCATATAGCTGAATTGGGTAAGTGGAAGTGTCAAGGTGCATTCCAACCAATGGTATATAGGAGGCCAAGACTTGGCCTACAACATGTGCAATTTCGGATGTAAAAATAAAAAAAAATAAAAAAAAAACCCGCCATTACCTGTCCAGGGAATGGTGCTGCCAGGATATGTGGATCGATTCTGAACATACTGGGAGAGCTGTAAGGTCCTGAACTCCACAATGAACAGAACAACTGAATTGCCTCGAGGTAATTTTGCGGTCCGGGCCAAGTCCGGAGGCCGTGATTGTGTGTTGAAACTTGAGGCCATGCCAGTCCAGTGGAAATTGAGTCACCAGTGTGTGAGGGGCTTCAGAGTATCTTGCGACCTCAACTACAGTCACACTTGGTTCAATTGTTGGCCTTTTGTGCACCTGCCGGGAAATTCCGATGCCGATCAAATTGTCTGATCTTCGCCGATTTGGCTGTCATTCACCACAACACAGCCTGTTTCCTTCGAGAGCACATCCAATAGGGTTATATAGCATGCTGGGATGTCACACTAAGGGAATCCAAGGGGTCAAGAAAAAAAGTTTTTCTTGCTCAAAAGTTTTGTTTGCGTTTCCGATGCGCAACGTTTGGTACGTCATAGCTTTTTGTCCGAAAAATAAAATAAAATAACTGATTATTTTCTGGGCATAACTCACGATTCCGGACAACTTTCGAAAAAAAAAAGTGGCCGGCTGGACCCCACCCATATGGCGGTCAATTGGCACCTTTAATAAAACACGTGTATTGTTGCACTTTTTCGTGAAAAATTGGCCGTTTGGACCATTTCGAAGATATATTCCCGACTTTGAACTTTCGTGATTTTTTTTTTTCGGAAATCGTGATTTTTTTTCTGCTTTGTGATATCGTCTTTTGTTCAGTGGGATTAGGTCAAACGGCTATGGTTGCCGGTTTGATGGTCCATCACGTCGGCGGCTCCGGCAACTGGTGAACACAGATTGTACTGTTGTACACCGCCATGGCTGCCCTGGAGCCACACTAGCTACCACTTTGCAGCCTCAGTGATACAGCATGGCAATGTGGACATGTCTACTGCAGCTATCTTTCATTGAGGCAGAGCCTGAGGGAGACCGGAGGAGACTTCAACCAGGTCAGATCAAAAGGGGAAGTGACTTCCAACAGCTGCTGGCAGGCTGCACACACAAGGAACAGATAGCCAAACCAACTCTGGTGGTTTTTCATGACCAGCTCTGAGGTGCAACGGCCAGAATGTTTGAAGGAAAAGCAAGGATGTACCAGAAGGCACGAGGCCATCACTTCGGCTTGCACAGCCGTCCGGCTTGGTAACCCCGAGCAAAACACGATTTCACAAAGTTGGAAAAAAAAGCACGATTTCCGAAAACGAAAATATCTCGAAAGTTCAAAATCTAGAAACTTTCTTGAGACTTGGAATCTGATCTCGAAACAGGTCAAACAGCCCATCTTTATGCGAAAAGACACATAATATGTGTGTTTTATTAAAGGGGCCGATTGACCGCCATACACCCATGCCACAATCAGTCACAAAATTACTATATATGGAGCGTGACTCTCCTTATATAGTAATGCACAAAAACACCCCACATGTCACCAACCATTGCTCCGCTTAACTTTTGGCTGTCGTTTATGGACTCCTAGGGTTGATCTGCATCTAAAATCAACCTGATGTATCGAACTGCACGTCCGGGTACCTCTTGCATACAAGACACTACACTATATGGACAAAAAAAAATGACCGATCGCTTTTTTGAGATTTCTGACGCATGCGAGCATGTTTCTGTCCAAACTCAAGTATACAGTGCAGCAGCAAGTCGAGGCCGACATTTTGGTGTCATGAGTTCGATCAGATATCCCTGATGATCCATCAGAGTGACCTAAATAAGGAAACCGGCATTTTTCAACTCATGCTATAATTTTTTTGAGCACATTCCAAATCACCCAAATCAGAGTTCATGGAAACCAGATCAATTCCTACCTCTAGACTGAGCAAAAATATCCATGCAATAACGAGCTACGGCGGCCGCAAAACCCGCATTTCGGCCGTTTTTCGGCCATTTTGACGGTTTTGATGCAAAACTCGTGGTTTTGTTCGGGCCATAGCTCATTATTGCATGTATATTTTTACATGATTCAAAGTGTAGGCTGAATCTACACATCTTGATCTTGAATTCCAGCGATTCAGAATGTCTTGAAAAAAAAACACTTGATCCGCCGAAAAATCTCAATTCCGGGATTTGGCCAGGTTTCGGCCATTCCGATGCGGGATCAAAACAGCATGATGCCATCAATTGTCTCAAACGGTCGGCCTCAAGGTGCTTGTCACCCCCACACTCGGTTTTGAGCCGAAACACGCTCTGGTGCGTCAGAAAAGTCAAAAACATGATCGGTCATTTTTTTTTGTCCATATAGTGTACCTCGAGGATAACATCAACACTGTGATGGATCTACTCACCTTTAGCTTTTACCGTCCCAATAAACTCGAATGCGCGCAACCGCGCCCGGCCACGTGATCGCGGAATCCAACCACGGGTTGAACACCGCCTCACTGGATTGGGCATGGAACGTTACAGATCTTTGTAGAATATTCCTTACCTACATTATATATACCATGTCTCTTCAATGTGAATGCAATCTATCTTTTACCCATAACCATCATCTTGCTCACCGCTGCGTGAATCTGAAAGAGTAAATCACTCGACTATCTTGAGGCAAAAGCTACGCGCTTGCATTAAGCTTAGGGCTGCAATCTTAAAGACTCGAAGACTCGCTCTCGTCTCGCGTACAACGAAGACTCGCTCTCGTTGTTCGGTTGCTTGATAAACTCACGGAGACACGTAAGTTGTTTGGAAGGATTTCTGGACTAAGTCTATAGCCACACGGCTATACCAAATCGCTCAACACCCGATTCTAAGTATTTCATTCACACTCAAACTAGCAAATTAACTGTTTCGCTAACAAACACCTAGATTTCCTCAACTACGCAGAAAATGGGAGAGCACATAATCGGGCGTGGTGTCCGGGACACCGCGAGTATGCTTACGGTGATTCTCGCACATAACTTGTGTCTCGCAGCCTGGGGTTCGACTCCCCGCGTCCTAAATAGCTGATCTGGATGATTTTTTGCTCCCTTCACTCGGTGTACCCGGGTAGCCTCCGATGAGGCTTTACCCTCACAATATCCAGCCACACGCTGAAACACCACAGTCTCATTTATTTGGCCGAAAGCACGAAAACTGAGCAAAGCAGAAATTATGAAAACCCGGCTAAGCACGCGACGCGTCTCTTTGGCCTTGTCTTCCGCTTATGCAGGAAGTTCCCACGTCCACAAAGCCTCGCTTCCTCCTACAACCATGTCCAGTCGAGGCACGCACCGCGGGCGGCAATCCAGCCGCGGAACCGCCCCGCCCCGCTCGTACCCCGTGCACCCCTTCCCTGAGATCCCCGCCGGTGTCACGATCGCGCCCTTTGCAGACTTCAAAGAGCACAGTGCATCTGGAATTCAGCCCGTCCTTGGGCCCGGCGGCATCGAACACGATGTTCTAGGCATCCCAACCGTGCCATTGGTGTTCAAGCACGCTGAGGATGTGTCCAAAACGAATCCCGATGGCGCCGATGCCGCGTTTGTGCGTCCGGGATTTAAGAAGGAGTGGTGGCGGGATTGGGAGGAGGACGAGCATCTGCAGATGCATGGGCCGTACGACCAGTACTCTTGATTTCCTTTGTGTGATCTTCCATCGACTTAGAATTGTGTTTGCAGCACCCTGCCTCCAGCAGTCGTTCTGCGATTAGCGGCTGGCCATTTTCAAAAGTACGCAATTGTCGCCGCACGCCCAATATCAATTGTTCAGCGGCACAAACAGATACCGGAGATTCCCTGGAGGCATCTTTAAGCAGCTTTGGGAATTGACGGTCGGTGTACCCTGTATTTGAGCCTTCGATCGTCGGTAATTTTCCGTTCAGTTCAAGATATTCACCGGGATCCTGGGTGCCTTCCTTCCCTCACCCACCTCTAATAATCATCCTGAGGTCTATGTATTATAATTCTAGGAGTAACCCCGGTCTGGCACAAAGCGTCCGACCCGCCAAACGCCGACTCGGACATCTCGGACGACGATTTCGAGGAGGATTATAATTCGAGACCAGCAAAATTCCTGCGCCCGCGGGAGCCATACGATCTCTACGGCGTCCAACCGCCCGTCGTCGAGAACGACGCGCAGATCCAAGCGCTTCTGGCTGCGTCGCGCGTTAAACGCGATGCACGGGCGGAGAAGTTTCTCAGCGATCCCGCGAGGGCGATACAGATTTACTTGTCGTCGTACATGTCCGCGCAGGGACTTATGTTGTAAGAATCCAACTACCCTCCCTCCGAGTATCTTGATTATTTTTTGTTTCTGCAGGTCTGACCGCAACCTCGTGAACGCACCGCACCTCCTGCGCTTCTTCGTGAACTTTCTCCTCCGCAACGAGGTGTTCCCGGACAAGGCATTGAACGACGGGTTAAAGCGCTCACTCGAGATTATCGAGCGCGCGGGAACGGAGCTGCCGCTTACGTCCAAGATCGCGAAGGCCCTGCCCGATGCGTTTTCGACTGCGTGTCGGGATTGCTGGGGCTGCGTCCAGGAGCAGGAGTATACAACTGGGGTTGATGATTTCGAGTCTGCGCTCCGCGCGGATAACGTTGAGGTCATCGATGCCGAGCAGGCACTCGGCGGGGATGCGGATTGGAGCAGCGGTGGTGGAGACGACGGAGGCTGGGCTCCCGCTGCTCCCGCTTCGACGGGCTGGCAATCCCCCTCCTCCGCGACGCTCCTCGCCCTCCTCGGCCCCACCACCCTCCCACTAACGCACGCCCCGGGCATCGTCGAGCGCTCCGTGCGGCGTATCGTAGCCATCCACCTACCTCAACCTCGTGCTGATACCCACGTCCACGAGGCAGGTGCCGTGGAAGAGGCGCTCCGTGCACGGTTTTGCGCCGTCGAATTGGCGTCGTGGTCGGACTGGGACGGCGAGGGGTCGGAGTACGCGACGCCGACGATCTTGCCGGGGCCCAGCGGAGGCCATCCATCTCCATCTCAAGGTAGTGTGCCGGAGCGGAATATCACTCTCCTCGTGGACCCGGCGGCTGCGGCGTATCTGCGCATCGGGATGGGGTTGGGCGGGGTGTGGGTTCATTTGCAGAGACGTGAAGTCGGCGATGAAAGAGAAAAAGAAAAAGAAGGAGACGGAGACGGGGCAAAGGCGGGGGGACAAGGGCTGTGGTACGTGGATAAAATTATGTGGGTCTTACCGAGCTATTGGATCGCGGACTCGAAGGTGGAGTAGGTCTTTCTTTGGCACATATAAAATGGACAGGTTTTCTGGAGTGCAGAACTCGGCCGCCACAGAGGTGCTCTTCGACTCGAGCGACGAACTCAAGCAGCCATTTCTGCGCTTTTTATGTTGGCTCCATCTAATAACCTGCCCACTTCAACCAAGAGACGAAGCCTAAGCAATCGGACCTGGTGCACGGGTACGGCGAAGGAGTACGAAGCAAAAGATACCGCTCCAAGCCCGGGGTTCGACTCCCTCGTCCGAATGGTTGAAAGAGCCTTATCTTTTTGTTTTGCCGTTTCCCCCCTGAATTCTGCTAACATTAAGTAGTAAGTACTCGAAGCCGTCACCACGCATGGCGCGCACTGCGGCGGCCGCCTTGTGATGTCGTCTCATATCGCAGCCCTGGGGTTCGACTCCCCACGTGCGAATGGAGGAATTGTCTCAACTTTTTTTAAAAGCCACTCTGGATCCACATTCTGGAAGGTTGTGCCATCCTCAGAATCGCACACTGCAACGCACTCGAAATCCGTATTCTCAATGGAAGGTTGTGCCATCCGGAATTTCTTTAAGCAGGTTCGATCCACAATTCATTTACAGGAGTTTTCTTGCCGTCGTCAAGTCTATTTTGCATTTTAAAGTTGTATACTTCCTGCAGGAACGAAGAGATCAAGTATTCGAGCGTAGTGTACGGCACATCGTGAGTGTTCTTGGTTTCCGGGAATCTTTCTGAATCAGCTCACATGCCGGGGTTCGACTCCCCGCGTCCGAGATACAGGGACCACGCTTCCACATTTTTTGTTCCATTGACTCGGTAAACGCCAGCGTCCCATGACGTTCCTGGATTCACAACAGGAGTGCCGCCAATCCAGGTGAAATGCAATTTCGACTAATCCACTTTGTCCAGAGGAAACTACGGTTTCCGGCGAGGTTTTAACTAATTTGCACATGAACGAAGAAGTCAAGTACTCGGGCGTGGTGTACGGCACACCGTGAGTATTCCTGACGCTCTTTGCTAGCGCAATTCAGCTCACAATCCGGGGTTCGACTCCCCGCGTCCGAATACGATATGGGCCGCGTCCTTTTTTCTCCCCCCTTGCGCCGTGAAGATTATGGTTCGATGACATTGCAGGACACGCGCAAGAACACAGTCGTGGGCCGCAGAAGCTGGCAAGGTTGACAAGGTTGACATTGACCGGTCGACCCACATCGCCATTCAAACAGGTCGCATCGAATCGCGGAGCGGCGGAGGAACCATTTCAGTGTAACTGCGGGAGCCGACGCATCGTACCCCAACAGTATTCGTGTAATTCGGAAATCGGAATAGGGAGAATTACATCCCATCCAACGCAAGTACAAGCGCGCAGTGAAGCCCCCAGGAGGAGCGTGCCAAAGAGAACAAACGAACACAGTAGTGCCGCGCATCACCGGCATAGCTCATGCGCCTGAACTTTGCAAAAGTCGCAACAGCTCACGCACAGCGCCTCCCGAACAACTCGTCTCAACCATCAAGCTAGGTGCGCATCTCCGCGTCTTTGAAGTGGGCTTGCAAGCACTCCGCCATCCACCCTCCGTCTACCCTTATACGCCCCCAGGCATACACATCGGCCATTCCCGGCACCCTCCCAGCTAGATACCGTCACCGGGGTGCTGCACTCTACGCGGTTCCCTCGCCATCGTCTCCGAAAACGGCGCGCATCGTACCAAAGGCAGTGCTCGACTCCGCAGTCGTCCCCGTACCCGCCGTCGCAGTCCCGTACCCGCCGTCACCCGTTGCCCCCGAGTCCATGCTCCTCTTTTCCGCCCCCATGGTCGACGGGGCAACAGCCGCTGCACATCCTCACACCACCATTCGCCGCACCGCCTGTATCCCCTACGCATCCCGAGCCCTGCCCCAACGCCCGAGGATGCGCTCCTCTCACCCGCACTCGCCTGCCCGCTGCACGCACCCCATCTCCCACCACACCTCGTCCCCCACGTCTACCCCTCCGGGCAATTCCCCAGACTCTTCAGTGACCGGTGCGCAGTCTCGTTCCCCATGCTGGCCGGGCTTTCCATGCGCGCCGCGCCTCGCACCTTTCGTCTCCACATCCTCGTCCCCACGAGTGCGCGCTCCCACTCCTCACCCGCCGCGCCCCGCACCTGTCGTCCCCGCACCCTCGTCCCCATGAGCACACCCTCATGCCTACGAGCGCGGGCTCTCACTCCCGCACATCCCACGCGCCTGTTATGCATCGCGCGTGGTGGAGGTAGGCAGACACACCCTCCGTCCGAGTCTCTCTGTGCACCTGTCCCCGCCATCTCGCACCACGTAGCACCCCGCGCGCAGTCAGGCATCGCAGTCTCCCGCGGCCCTCCCCGAAAGACGCAACGAGGTGCGCAAATGCCGCCCATTGTGCATCGCACGCGCAGGAGGAAGAAGCTTGAAGATGCATCTTCCGTCCAAGTCATTCGCGCTAGCTCTCCTCCCCGTTATTCCCCGCATCCCCGTACCCGTCCCCGCACGAGTGCTCACGAGGACAGAAAAGGGGAACACACATCCCCCCACCTCGTCCTCGTCGTCGTCCCCAAGCCGCGCGCGTGCTGGATGAAGGGACAAGGAAGCCTCCTCCGCGCTAACTCCCCTCCCCGTGCCTCCACGCACTCCGTCCCCGCACGCTCCACACCTGCAGCCAAGCATCGCCCCGCCGCAGCTCTTGCGCACCCTCCTCCCCTATTCACCCTCGCGCAATGAGGAAAGAAGGCACAGCACATCCTCCTGCGCTCGACGCGCGTTCTGCCGCCACCGCCGCTCGATGCACCGCTGCGGCATCCGAATCCGCGGCGCACACACTCCCTCCGTCCTCGAGGGTTTCTCGGAGCATGACCAGGAGGGGTGGGGTAAGGGGAGAGAGGGACGCAGGGAGGGTGGAAGAAGAATGGGGAGGGAATTAATGGGGAGGCAGGACCGGGAGGGAGGTAGGCGGTAGAGGGGAGGGGCGGGGGCGGAGGGTGCGTTTTGGGTGTAAGGTAGACGCGAGAGACGAGGCGGAGGAAATCGGGAAGGAAATGGATGAAGGGATTACGGGCGCAGAAAACGCGTGTATACCCGAGACGGGCTCAGGTGACATGGTAGGGACGAGAAAGGGGAGGTAAGAACTGGTAAGAAGGGAACGAGGAGTGCGAATGAAGGAAGGAAGGGGAAAGAGCCGACGGCGCAGGGGCGTAAGGGAGAAGGGTCAGACGTAGAGGACACCCGGAAGGAGCGCGGAGACAAGAGGGACGAGATGGACTCGGGGAGTAGAGAACAGTACGAGACGATCTGGGGTGGACATTAGCGTCGTGAGACGGAAGAGGAGGGTCAAAAGGACGCGGGGGGAGCGACGGTGGATGATATTCCAAGCGGGCCGTTGCCACGCAAGCAGCGCCACGCGCGCGTCGGGGTAGTGCATTTCGCCACCGATCGCAGACATGCGTCGGCGCCTGGCACGAGTAAGTGCGCAATAGGCGCCTTATCCGCTATCATACCCAGAGAAGGGACGAAGCAGCACTCCCATGTACGGTGCGTACACCGATCCGGCTCCACCCCACTCGCACGCGCAATGAAAGCCGATGTCGGCCGTTCCTGCCCCCGAAACGAAAAAAATAAAATAAAGAAAGAAGACATACCATTTCTATAGATGGAAGTAGCGTGCCCCTCGATCCCGCGGCAAACGTGCTACGAGACTGACACTGAGCCTCGGCGAGGGCACCGTGCGTCGAAATAGCGATAGCGCAGGACGAAGAATGGAGGCACATTTGTGAATGGAGGTCCTTTGTCCCTAGATCGAAGATGCGAAACGAGGACCCGAGGTCGCGGCGGCGTGGCATATGTTGGCCTCAGCAAAAGAGCGACGAAAGGACAGTCGCGTCAGTGCATCCCATGTTCTGCCAGACGAATGTGAATGAAAACGGATGTGAGAAAAGAAACAGGCGATGACATACTCATTCTGTACACCCCGTGTAACCCACAAGGAAGCCAGTTCAGCGCGCGCACAGTGCAGCCATATCCTATCGGGCGCCTGCTTCAAGTCGTTCTTGGATCGAAAACTGACTTTGCTTGTCCCACAGTCAGCCCTCGTCGCAGCGAGATAGTGGCAGTAGCAGCAGTGTAGTATACACAGTATTGCCAGAATCCAGGTCATTTGAGCTCCAAAATTAGCGTAGCATCGGTCCTCGTCGGGGTCGGGGTCGGTGTCGTGGAAGAGCTGGCCAACGGATCAACCAGCCACGTGAGGGCACAGCCTCAGAAGCCCCTTGTCTCGAACGGCGACAGTTCACGATGCAAATACCTTGACTGGCTGGCGATGAAGGACCTTTACTTTACTCTCCTGGGGCTTCTTCCACAGGCACACACGAATCTTTCTGCAAGTTCGACGACCTTATCTTTCCCTCGATCCCCTTTTCGACCGTCTCGGCACTCTGCTTTCTTATCTGCTTCACGCATAAATCGACACCGCAAAATATCGGGCGTAGTGTGCGGCGCACCGCGAGTGCGACTTCGGCTTTAGTCACAAATCGTACATCTCGCAGCCCGGGGTTCGACTCCCCGCGTCCAAATACGGGCCCGCTAAGAAATATCTATCTTTTTTAGGTAAAGATTAAGCGAGAAAGAGGGATCCTTGCAGTCGGCCAGCGTCAGTCGCTGTTTTAACTCCTCTACTTCCCACGGGAATGCAGAGTCTGAGGGGAAAGTGCTCGGGCGTGGTGTTCGGCACACCGTGAGGCTTCGTTGTCAAGGACCTGCGGGAATCCAATTAAATTCAGCTCACACTCCGGGGTTCGACTCCCCGCGCCCGAAATTTTCGACATCCCCTCTTTTTAATCGTGTCATGCACATTCCCTTAACCGAGTGCACGCCGCTGAATGTTGGCTTCAAACCCCTGATAGGTACTGCAAGTTGGCTATGCATCATCAACCGAATTTCCCAGAGTCATGAGGCACGTTCAATGTTTCTTTCTCCGTCAATCCAACAACTACTCTATTCCACGCTGACAGCTTCACCCTTAGCACAGACTCGGTGGCGGGAGGCCCGCATCTACGTTCAATATCAAGTGGTGCTATAGATTAAAGAGTCTGTGGAAGTCGCCTGTTCGATCCAGGCCCGAGTCATAGGCAAGCGGCATTGTCTTTTGCTCCGGATGCTTCAATCCAATTTTCTTGTGGAAGGCGGGTCTTTTATTCGCTCGATGTACCATTCTGGCACCGGCTCGTGTACTTTCTTACCCTTGCTCCGACTCCAAAACCTGCACTCGTCCTGGTCAATTCAACCTACTTTATTACCGCTAGCTTCACGCTGTGTACCGACTCGGTAGCGGACGGTCCGTATCCACACCGCGTTGAGCACTTGCATTGGCCAGAAGGCATCCTGTGAAGGTCGCCTGTTCCACTCAGGCCCGAGTCATGTGTCTGGATAGTCCTACTTTTTGCCTGGCCTTCCCGGTCTACAGTCATTATCCGGCTCCCCCACTGTTCAAACGATCCATTCCGTTGCAGTTTTACACTCCATACAGACTCGGTAGCGGGGGCTCGCATCCACCTCCAATGACGGTAAAGGCTAGACTTATATTGAACTGCGGAAGTCGCCTGTTCGACTCAGGCCCAACCTGCTTCTGGAGACGTCGGTCTGGTTGTCTTTTGGTTCCTTGATGGCAATGTCCTCTGGCCGTGATATTTGGACCGGCTCTGCTTCGACTCTCAAATCTGCGCTCGTCCTGATCAATCCACCCCGCTTTATCCCCAATAGCTCCAAGCTCTGTATCGACTCGGTAGCGGGCGGTCCGCATCCACACCGCCTCAGCGTTCTTCGATAATAGATCCTGTGGAAGTCGCCTGTTCGACCCAGGCCCGAGCCATATTTCAGCCAACAGCTGGCTTTTTTCAATCCATGGGGCGCTCTCGCTCTATGACTCTGCCAATTCGTTCTACTTGGCTTCATTGAAGATAGTTCGGTCCGGGATCCCAACAAGCTCTTGGGGTCATTCAAGGGTCATTAACATCTGCTCATCATCCCTCCTCACGCTCTCCGAGTTGGAGTCCACGCCCTCCAATCATGCAAGCCACCACCTCGACGAGCTCGGTGACGGACGGTCCGCATCCCCAAAGCCGGGATTGCCCCACATCTTGGGGAAGTTGTCTGTTCGACTCAGGCCCGAGCCATGCCCACTGCTCGAAGATCGTTTTTTTTTTGTTCTGCCTTCTGGTTTATCCGGGCATCCACCCAGCCAATCCATTCCAATCTTGGTAGCCGCACCGACTGGCTAACACACGGCTGTAATAGAAACGGGTATCGCGCAGGGTGCGATATCCTTGACGAGAGGGAACATGACTTATATTCGGGTTCAAATACTGGAACCTTTATATAATCAGTCACAGGCAAGCTTTCACCGGAAGTCTCAGATTTAAACCAGAGCGTGTCTTGGTCCAAGGCTGCTAGAGAATGCTAAAAAAAGGATGAGCGCTGAAGGCCCGGTAAGAGAATCACGCAGGTAGCAGTGAGTGAGTGGCAAAGCACGATGTAGTTGGGTGGTAAGAAGAAGATATATTCACATAGGAGGGAGCCTCCTTTTATACAGTACAAAGTGTCTACAGTATTCTACGAGGTTCCACAACTGTGAGTCAAATGACTCGGGCAGGGCAGTGACCGAGCCCGAGGCATACCCGAAGTTCAACACCGAGATGCCCGAGGCGGTGAGAGCCTGACTCGGAAAGCAGTGTTGAACCGAGAGAATGAAAGTACATTCGGGGCATGTAGGTTAGAAATGGACAAGTACCTACAGGCTCCAAAAGTGCCAATATCTATCACAACGGCACAAATTGCACAACACAACATCGAAACTGCCTGGGAGAGGCCGAAATCTGTTGATATATTCCGTTTTACTGGTATCCTTGCCCCTGCTCCCTGAACCAGCGAACGCCCATCCAATCACCCAAGGGAAATTATTCGTGGCCTGCATCAACTCGGTTGCAGAGCGGACGGTCCAAAATGATAGGTTTTTGTGAGTCTGAAAGTGCGGCGAATATTCCGAGCGAGACGCCGTTCCGATGGCTCATGATAGACATCAGTTTCTGGCCCAATACCGCGTCGGGGAAGTGGTCCACCGGTGGCCCACTTTTGAATTAGACCTCAGTGTATTTGACGACACGCATTACTACCATCATGTTTTCATTCGACTAAACTTAAAGTTTTGAATGTCGCCTAGTAAGTACCGGACACTGCAGGACACCGCACTTGAGGTCTCCCCCAATTTTATGAGACATTCCGCAGCTCCAACAGCCGCCGCAATCCCGGAGGCTCCACCGAGGCTTCGGATGTTAGTCCGACATTACCTCTCCGTGAGCACGTACAACGCCAAAAATGGACAATGCCGCCCCCGCATCACGCTGCATAAGCGCTACCCGACGCAAGGATGCGACGTTATGAGCTGGCTCCAGTCCGAGTCCAGTTCCACCGCAACGCATAGACCAATCTGTGCCTTGCCATCAGATACTCCAGGGTTAGTTGAAAAAGGTTGAAAATCATCTCACTGCTTGGGAGATCTCGATCAATACTTGAGCCTCTTGCCAGGGTCTTCCCTTGCAATCATCTCAGGGCTCCAAATTGGATGCCGTGTGTCTCTGCTTCCAAATTCCCCACTGAAACCTACTGAGACCCGATAGTTTGTTGCGTGATGGGGGAGAATACACGCTCGGATCTGCTACAGTTCTACAGTAAATAAGTAATTATATGACAACGCGTACTTACCTGCAGAACGACGCCGTTCGCCAGTAACATTTTCCCGTTTATCCGAAATAGAAACCAATCTGCAACCTTTTTCCCGATTATCCGGCATGGGAACAACCCTCTCAAAAACCATTGAAGCACCTCTTCCTTGACCTATACTAAGTCGCATAATATTATCAATATTTTGTGACGACTATCTTGGGCACTTTTATTAGCCAATGGAAGTTTGGCGACCGTTGTGAGTGAGGGTTTCTGCTAAGGCACTACTTGAAAATTAATAATACCCGCGCCAATCGCAGTCATTGGTCCGCGTCGATCGTAACATCGGCAGATCACGGTAAGTTGAATACGCCGCGCATGATATTGATGCATCTCAAAGTCTAGATTTCTCCACCCGGATGGCTCAGCCCTGGTGCCAAAATTGTCTGTATTGACCACCGGCTGGCCTGGATCTACTCGGGGAAGTGGTCCGTGATCAAACGGAAACTCAGTAAAGGTTTGTGAAAGTCCAACATGAATGCCGTAAGTATCTCCATTGTATGCTGAGATGTCGGCCTGCTGAGATGTTCTTCCCATGCGGGCGCGATTTGCGGGAAGAGCAATCATGCATGAGCGGGACGGCGTGGAACATCCACGAACGCTGAGGAAGTGGCCCACCTATAGCAGCCTACGGCCGCCGACCAGTGTTTCACCGTCCTCCGCGGATGCAGTCCGGTTGTAGCCATTCTCAGGGCCACCGGCTCGCCTACGCCGTTCAAGCTCATCAAGCCAAATCAAGCTTCCGCTATAAAGGCTGGCGTGAAGCGACGATGACCCAAACATGTCGTCCTCTTCCGGTTCCCAAACCACAAAATCCTCTGAAAGGCCTCCCCGTAAGTTCACTGTACGGCGTCGCCGCACCATTATCGCATGCTCGTATTGCAGGAGACGAAAGATTCGAGTATGTGCTTCTTCTTCATTCTTGTGGCAGTGGAAATAATTCGCTCAGTGCATAACGACTGAGCAGCCGCCGACGAACCCTTGTGCCTATTGTACGCGGAAGCGCCTCACCTGCGAATATGTTGCGGCCGACGGGCCATTGGGTCACTCGCGGAAGGGGAGCCCAGATTTCTCTGTTGCAGATCGGCCGGAATCCGGGACAGATTCGAGCCCGTCGCCTAGCCCCCCATTATGGACCCCGCCTGTGACCCCCGCCTACTTCTCCCCCCAACCCCTGCGCACGGGGTCTCCACTTCTGTACCTCGATCAAGAGGCGATGGAACAAAGCCAACGCCACTTTAGCCCGTCGGCCTTTTGTTCCACTCAGCCTGCATTGCCTCCCGCCCCTCCATTCCCGCGGTCGCACCACGAGGTATCGAATCAACGAACCGCTAGCTTGCATCGCGGATATTCGTGCCCCACACCCGATTTCGTCCCCTACCCGAATCGGCGTCACTCGGCTTCTGGAGGGGACAGCAACGTGTACGACCTGCAGGCTGCACACGCGTACCAATATCTCTCCAACCGCGCGAGCTCATCGCACACCCCACATCCCTGCCCGCCGGAATCCCCGGACTTTTTCGGGGATTATTCACAAATGCCCGGACTCGACGACGACATGCTCTACGAATGGCGCCCGATATTTAGTTCCCCACACGGCTAGTGTACAGGCCTCCTCGGCCTGTTTACTTAGCATTGATTCAACATCATTACTGGATCTGTTCGATTGCGATCCAACCGACGCGCCGCATGGATGGTACGGACCCTGGCGCAGCTTCCCGTATTTATGAAGCCTAGTACATGGACATATTTATTCTACGACCAGCTTCCTATCTCCAGCCCACCATCGTCATGAAACCAAATGTAAATTTACTTCTATCGCACTACGTGTTCCTTGGGCGGTCCGACAAATCAATCCTCATAACTTCGTTATTGGGCGCTGAGCGCGCGAGATGCAAAGTGGTCTGAGCGCAAGAGAACTTAGAGAAGGCAACGATCCCAGCCCAGATTTGCAAGTCAATTAGCAACTGCGACGAACGCAAAACGATTCCTTTCTGGCGTTGGGATTCAAGTGCATGGAAATTTAGTATCTCATAGACAGACGCATCAACACAAGAGCTCGTGCTCTCAACGTGCTCTCGCTTGTTTACTAATCCGACGCTCCTAAGTAACATAGAAGCAGTGAGAGCAAGGGTTTCCTGAAAAAGAGGAGGGTAGAACAGCGGTGCTCCACAAACAAATATAGTCACCCTGCACAGTAATGCGTTGAGTATGAAATCAAGCTTACTCAGGGTTTTCCTCCGATCGACGCCGCGACTCAATTGCTCATGGCATGTCGCTTGTACATGAATCGCTGGTTTTTCTGGTGTCCTTAGTAGGGCCGTTGGTCAGGGTCTTGACTCAGGGTATGTCGGATAAACGGAACATAAACGGTGTTCGGATAAGTGCAGGTTGTACAGTACGTACTAGTAACCCTGTAATAAGATCTTACCAGAAAGATGTCGTTACAGATCCAAGGGTATTCCGCGGTCGCTATAGCCAGCTCAGACTGAATTGCCGCGTAATTTGGAAGGTGGGAGACGGCATTCAATGTGGAGCCAAAGCAGTGAGCATTGACAAGGAAGTATGTAGACGACGAGCGGCGAGGCTGTCGGTGTTAATCCCCGGAGTTTGAACAGACAAGATGAGTATCTTCACACTTGGCCTTGTGGATTAATGCAGGGTCGGGAAACCACGGAATCCTGTGTGACCTGTGAGAGTATCCGACGCGCGCCAAAGGATGTTGGGTCCATTGTAATCGTGCAAGACCGTCATTTTGCGGTAAATTCGAATCAGAAACCCACCGTGACGTCGCACAGCCTGAATGTCGAAGGCAAGGAGATTTCATCAAGACAACATCAAGGTTGAATCTTTGGATGAATCGCACGATGTTGAGTAACGCGTGTTTAGTAATGGGAGCGCCAATGAATAAGCAGAGGGAACGTCCGGAGAAGCCGGACAGGTTCGAATAATCAATGACCACTGTGAACATATTGAGTAAGGCATCTACTTGGTTGGGATCCCCGATGTCAAAGAGTACAAGTGGTGCGTATCTGACCAGCGCAACATCGTCTACAACGCAGACAATCCGAGCACTGCAAGGAGCAGCCCGGCGGGCGGCGCCAAGAGACCCGCGCCGTTGTGTGGCGCCACTGAGTGGCCTTTGGGCAAGGCGAAGTCACCAGCAACCGCAATCGACGTGACCCCGACGACGGTGCTGTTCAAGGTCGCTGCAACATCCAACGGTCAGTGTCACTGGGCAGTGTCTCCTAGCGCGACGTACCAGTGAAATTTGCGCCGCAGATGTCTTGCAGAGGCTGGAAGTTGCTGTCTCCTGCCTTCACGGCGAGCTGGTATTGCGCCTTCGTACATTCGTTGCACTTGGCTGCCAACGGTGACGCGGATAGGAGGAGGCCAAGCAGCATTTCGGAAGGCTCAGCGGCTTGACTCTCGGTCCCGTTCACCGAGAAGGCCTCCACTGTGCAGAATTTGTCGGTGACGGTACTGTGGATGCATCAGCGTCGAACAGGGCAAACTTGAGCAGCCGGCGCGTACTCACTCTTTCAAGCACATTGTATCGCGGATAAGACCGAAATTGGTCGCGTTGTTAATACCGAGGTCGCCGCACCCCGCGGTGAGGTTGCTCGCGATGCTGTTGAGCGTATCTTGGCTGTTTGCGATCAAAATCAAGCAGGTAGGTAGCAGACGCAAAGGAGACCTGCACGATCCCACAGCGCAAAATTGGGTGAGCCAGTTATCAGCCGCGTTGCTAGCGTCGGTCAAGGAGAAGTTCGCATTTTTGATGCTTAGCAGTGCGAAATCGAGCAGCGCGCCGGGGGCGACACAGCTGAGCGCTGCATCCGAGGAGGAAAGAACGCTTTGGATCGCGGTCGAACAAGCGCTGGGAAAGATCGGTTATTACGATTTAGAAACGAAATATAGTTGAAAAGACTGACGAGAGCTCCGTACGAGGAATGTGAGCAGCATTCACGGCCATCAGCGCAGCTGCAACCGTCAGTGCAAAGGAAGCGAATGTCATCATGATATCGACCAGGATAAAGGGATTCAAGGGAGAAAATTGGGAAGAGAAGGAATGGCGAATCAAAGAGGCGGGCACGAAAAAAACAAAAGGACAGGGCTGACGAAAGAGAGAGACGGGCTATGGCCTTTTAAGTCCAGATGTTCCCCTTGATCTATTTCCCTTTCGGCGCGCCGTGTCACTTGGCGTGCTGCATGAGCTGTGTTGATCGTACTCCCGCATTCTGAGCCATGTCTATCATAAATCTGTTATACTGGCCAGATTTTGACTCTGAATGAGTCCGAGTAACGTGCAATACGGTATACCAACTCAACCGGATGCGAGGCCAGCTTGAGGCTGTACGATGCACCCTTTTTGGCTGTGAGGATGCATTTTGAAGTTGGCAGTCAAACAGGTGTGATTCCCGCGCCGACCGTCGGTGATCAGGTACGTACGCCACAGGGGTGGAAGGAGAGCCGCACTTGACCCGTCGGGTGTTTTTTTATTCTCTCGAGCGAAGTTGGAAAGATGGACAGACGATCCATGCAGTACGAGTTCCACTTGGATTCCAGCGTATTCCAGGTTTGACGGCGTGTGGATACAAATCTTGAGCTCCGCGGTACTTCAACTGTTTCAAAGCAATCAGTTAAATGACGGATTGGATGCGAGATTTTGCATACTCCGTCCGCGTCGCTTCCGGCTTGATGAGGTGACAGGTCGGCCGCCTGCTGGAATCACATCGGCATACAGTGCTCATGAAGGAACGCGGCCCGCACGTTTTCCGTAATGGCGTAGACTGACACTAATCCGTCATGTAACAGTAAAGACAAAGCCACATATCAATCACTGCAGCTCATTATACGACTTCATCCACGCACCACGCGAAAGCTTCTGTCCTGCAGCGCACAATGCGCCTTATCTACGCCTCCACAAGCAGCATTTAACACCCGATGAATTTCGGAGAAATGCCAGAAGAGAGAGCCCATTGTCCGTTCGATGACCTGTATCAATGTGCGGCGACGGTGTGGACCAGGTAGAGAGATAATTTTGCACGGAACGAGAGACTAGGCAAAGGAAAGCTGATGAATTTCGAGGAACGGCAGGAGACAGAGCCCCTCAGAGCCTATTGTCTTCGACAACACGTGCATTGATTTGCAAAGATGGGAGAGACCAAGGGGAGAATATTCGCCACCGCTACGCAAGAGAGAAGCTTCAAGAGATTGGTCGCAGAGATCGCTATGACTCCTTGATGACTCCAAAAAGTTCTGGCAAATCGACTCATTGTCAATTGAGAGGGAGCCGATCGCGAAATAGGAATGAGGGCAGAAAGGGCCCAGCATAGGTCATGTTAAGGCATTTTGGCGGAGGCATCCAGGTCCAATAAGCACAGACGTATAGGACGTGGCAAACGGAGAGTCGAAGAAAATGCAGGTGGCTGTGCTTGAATCTGATTTCGGCATCGGAAAGATCCGGCTGTGCCGAACGGGTTGCGCCTCAGGTTGAATTCCTTTGCAACTTGCAAGTTTAGGAAGTCGAAGGGGAACAAGGCACCTCTCTTTATTCACAATTCACTATCGATTCTCCCTGGATAAGACGAAAAGCCAACAGAAGAGGGTCGACAGAGGAGGAACCTGAAGAGTCTACGGGTAGATCTTCCGTAGCATTTGTTCAATACCAGAAACATCACAGACATCCCACTCGTAAACCTGTTGAAGACTTGCTTTCCCAGACCTTCTCTAGATCCATCATTGAATAACAACCTCCCTCAATTAACGTCCCACGAGAAGTGCCAGGCGTGCACGAGCACGGCCGGGGCGTTATTCGGCTTCAATCGAGTCGCAAAGCCGACTGGGACTACTTTTCAAGCAGCGAATGATGGTTCCTGAGCCGTGTTCAGCGCAGCTTTTGACCTAAAGGATCAGGAACAGGTTGAAACATATCCATAGCAGTTGCGCTCCCTACCCGGGTTCTGCGCATCTACTATTCTTTCTGCTTACTACCGGTATTCTCTGTTTCTTTTTCGGGCCGTTACCGTTAGCACGCCTAATTTGGACGCGGCGGATCCCGATCAGATCATCAGTCGAAGTCCGGACCACCGCTCTTTCTCTTTCACCACCAGCTGCGGTCTACTGCGGTAAGTATGTGGCATTTGTTTGACGAGCGAGGGTCGATACACTCATGCACGAGCCACCAGTCGACTGACTGTTAGCCGACAGTGCCTCAACTGGCGAACCGCAACCAGCACAGCCCACACGGCGGATTCGCTCACCCTATATGACTCATCCCGCATTTCGTCGGTGCGCAGTAGCGTTTGGGCGTATCATCCTCGCCCAACCTCACCGCAACCGCAGTTTTGGCGACGCACTCCTGACATGGTTAAATACCCCAGGGTGTTCTCCCACTTCCCACATTCAACTTCTCCGCCTTGCCTTTCAATCCAGCTTCTTCTTTTCAAAACTCGTTGTTCAACTCTTTTCCTCCAATGTCTAATGTTACAGGTGTGTCATGAACGAGCCATTAATTCCAGCCCATGGCCAATACATACCCCATCCAGCTTCACCGGTCCTACAACAAACCGCCTATGGATACGTGCCTCATGAGGGCGTAGCAATCCTATTCCTGACACTATTTGGAATCAGCACTCGTAAGTCTTAAGTTCACACATGCGATTATTTTGTCTTTGACATTCGTCCCAGTCCTTCACGCAGTCCAAGCAACATACTTCCGCATGTGGTGGTTGTTCCCTACGGCCTGCCTTTGCGGAGTTGGTGAGCTCATAGGCTGGAGCGGCCGCCTCTGGAGCAGCTTCTCACCCCGCGCCGGCGATCCCTACATGATGCAGTAAGTCGAAGTCACAGCCGTGCTGCACACTGTCCTTATAACGTTCACAAGGATCACAACAACAATCATTGCGCCAACGCCACTCATCGCTGTCAATTTCATCCTCCTTTCACGCATTATCGCTCGCCTAGGCCCCGCGTACTCGCGCCTGACACCCAAAGCATACACCCGCATTTTCCTCACCTGCGACATAATCGCTCTTAGTACGTCTCGTTCCTAAGCATCCTCGCTCATCATTCTTATTCTTGGTTTCTCTAAAGTCGTGCAAGGCGGTGGCGGAGGCATCGCTGCCTCGTCGCACAAGATCTCGTCCCAGCAGCTGGGCGGCAACATCATGCTCGGCGGGATCGTCTTCCAATTCATCGCCATCTGCGTCTACACCGCATGCGGCGTCGACTTCCTGCGCCGCCACGCCGCCAACAAGCCCGTCCGCGCCCTCATCGCATCCACGGAGCGCGGGGTCCTCGACACGCGGCTCCGCCTCATGATCAGCGCGATTGGGTTCTCCACGCTGGTGCTCTTCATCCGTTCGATATACCGCATCGTCGAGCTCGCGGATGGGTGGACGGGGAGGGTCATCACGACGGAGGTGTACTTCAGTACGTCGCGTTCTACCTTGAGCTAATCGGGATTCGCTGCTGACATTGAACTCGCTGGCAGACGTCCTCGACGGCGGCATGGTGACGCTGGCGATTTTTACCATGAACGTCGCGCACCCGGGGCTTCTCCTCGGCTCCGAGAAGGATAATGAAAAGGACAGGGAGCACATGTTGATGAAGCAGCTGCCGGACAGCTCGAGAACCTCTCTCGTGTAATTCCGACTACCGCTTTCTGTCTGCAGGATTAATTATTTCATCTTGCTAAGTTATCCATTCATATGGTGATAAGATCTCAAACTACAGCGCCGATGGCGGTCCCTAACAATCCGTGGCGTAACGTCGTAGAGCGTCGTGTACGGAAACGATTGCGTTTGACCTTGTAAAGCCAATGGGACGCCATTTGAAAAATACGCCCAAGGGGTTGACTTATTGGGCTGGCATTTACCTCGGGTGAGGCTCTGAGTTCAACTCGAGTGGCAGCAAAGGAGAAAAAAAAATCACGGAGATTAATTGCAGACACGAAAAGAGTTCAAGAACAGCCGCGGTCGATGAGCGAATCTCGAATTTAGGCACCCCACCTCACCACAGCTCTTTACAGCGGCAGGTTGGAGAATGGTTCGGATGTGCTGTCAGCCAGCCTTCGCCACCTCCGCCTTGATCATGTCGGCCGCCTGGTGAAACCACGTCAGCGGACAGACCCTCGTGTAAAAGCGAAGCACCCACCTTTTCTGCGATGGCGTACACCATCTATCAAAGAGTCTCCGCTCAGAACGACTCAAAGTAACAAAATGGAACGAGGTACTTACGCCCATGGGATGGCAACTCAGCTGCAAAGGAATCACGGACGCATCCACCTTGGTACAAACCTTCAATCGCGGCACAGTCAATGCGATTAGATCTACTCACAACTCGCAAGTTTTCCGTCCCATACACCTTGAGCGTGGAATCCACCACGCCGCCCTCTTCCCGAGGAAGCATGGCAGCCGTCCCGAGAGGGTGATAGGCGTTGGACACCACGCGCCTTGCCCACGCCTCCGCTGCGGCAGCATCTAGCACCCCTGCTGGCGGCGCCACCGGGCGCACGCCTGCGGTCCCAGCCAGGGGCTCCTGTTCGATTATCTTCCGCGCAAATTGCACTCCCGCCGCCAGGATCTGCACGTCAATTGTGTGCCCGAGAAGCCCGAGGTCAACCTCCAACCCATGCGCCCCAGAGGCGGACGCATGCGCTGAGCCACGGGAGAAAGGGTGCATGAGTATGGTGCTGAAAAAGAGGTACCGTTTTCCGGGGACGAATTCGCCGCCTGGAAGCAACGGAACGTGCATAGGCATTATTATCATCCTGGGATTCGGTTAACACTTTGAAGGGTTCATGACTATTCGAGGGAACAAACTCGATCTGGTAAGACTCATCGTCGTGCAGCCACTTTTTCAACAGTTCTAGTGTACGCGCGGACGTGATGCCCGTGTTTTCAAGGGTCGCAAGATCAGCTAGGCGTCTGATCTCTGCTATTTTCACGGGGTCCATGAATGCCTTCAGCGGGAGAAATGAACAGAAGAGCGGCGGAGTGGAGAGAGGGCCTGTGCCGTACATCTTACTGTGCAAGAGATTTTGTAAATGATAACCGACAGTGGTGAAAGGCGCGTACTATTCTTCCATTAACCGTGCCGCGATGATGGGGTCCTCCAAAAGGTCATACGAATCGATGCGTGGGTCCGTCTCGCAGAGAGTAAGCACCGAGGTATGATCCTGCGCGGTATCGAACACTGAAGACTGATATCGACATAGCGGAGACCCATACCTCTGTTGCAACGGACACAATTTAGTCTCCAAAACCAGAAGGAAATTAAAAGCGGGGTCACTCACGCAGATTGCATCCCACTCCAGGAAGATCCACGACCTGTGCTACGCCTTCCGGAATGTATCCCTTTGCGCCAATCCCTATTGCAACCAAGTCGGCCCTCGAATCAAGACAATTTTTTACGACGTACCGGAAAGCTCGAGCAAGCGTGGGGTGTGGAAAGCGCCTGGAGTATAGAGGGCATAAAGAGTGATCAAGGCCACGATGAGAAACACGTACCTCCGCACACTATGATCTCCTTCTTTGCCTGCACCGTGTTGCCACCCGCGCCTGCTGCAGACTCTGTTTGATCTTGGAATTGAACAGCAGTTGCGTGTCTCCCGCTAAACAGAATCCGCATCGCCCGCGCCTCGGTGATGACCCTCAGATTTTTGGAACCGCGCATGGGAGCCAAATACGCCTGCATAAAGTTTGACAGCAGAACGGAACACCAAACGTTGAAATAACTCACAGTTTCCGCCGAGACCCGTGTGGCGTCCTTCGGGTCCACCGCAACGAGCGCCGGCCAAACACCGCCGTTGTTTCCGTTTCCCTGAACACAACACAGCGCTCAGCATTACCTGCGCTGACAATATGACGGGATACGCACGCCTGCGGGATTGAACGGAAGCCCCGCAGCCGCGCAAGCCGCGTAATAGTGCGGCGCGATGGCGGGCGTGTGCACGGGCACCGTGTTTGGGATCGGACCGTCGCCATATAGCGCGGGGTCTGGGGCGAGTGGGTACACAGGGTCACCTTTGGGCTGATTCTTAGAGAGGTGCTGCGACTATGAACGGACATCGATATATTAGCGCACAAATTGGATTCCAAAAAAGACGAAAGACGATATGCTACCTTCTTGAAATACTTGAGGAACTCGGCAGCGTTCCATCCTGTGGCTCCAAGAGATGACTCGAGAGCTGCATGTCCGACTTCAGAGAGGGGTGGTTAATAAAGAGGGAAGGGATAGACCGTCGTATTCGCTAGGGGGAGCTCTGGGCCAATATCAGTGCGCGATCTATGGGAGGCGAATGTATGTAAGTACCGGATGAGAAGCATGAAGTTGAGCTACATGGGTCGGTCAGTGTTGCACGATAAGCGCAAGAGTATCATACAAGACTGGATCCTCCCAATCCTTTCCCCCTGTGCAAATAATGAGGGACTTGGAGCAGGTACATTTTATCTGCAGATACCTTGGGCTATAAATGAGCCGCTCAGAAGCTCCCGCCTTGGGGAATATCCCCTCATCCCACTCCCCGCCGATGTTCGCCGCACACTTGCCTGAAGGCGTGATGTTAAAATGAGGAAGCCATGGGACGGAAAGGACACACCCGGAGTTTTAATGTCCTCGTTCTGAGACTGGTCCTTCCCCGCCTCCAGAACACATACGCTGACACTGGCATCCTCGGCAAGCCGCGCTGCGAGTGCAAGGCCAGCGGTTCCACCGCCAACAACTACGTAGTCGAAAGAGAAGTTCATGTCAGAATCCATTAGCTGGCTTCCTTCGGGAGGGTGGCTTTATAGCACGCTATCCGTGACTGTGGGTCCGTTCCAGGACACGAGGTAAACGGACCAAAGACGGGCATTTGACGCCAGACGGGGCTTTGGACGGCGAATCGAATTTGGACGAGCCCCTTTCGACGGCGTTGGTATCAATGGTGGGTGGAATTCAAATGAAGTCGTTGAGGTGAATTACCGCTGCGTTCGGACTCTCAGGAGCTTGTCATAGCTAACCCCAAACGACAGACGTGCAGTTTCCTGATCCCATCCGCCGAGCAGCAACCAAGTCCTTGATTGAAGGATGCAGCGGCAGCGACGCTGGAATGGGGAGAGGCTATCTGCAAGCTATCTGTCAGTGTCCGAAAAAAATCTTGAAAAAAGTCTTCAGAAGAATCAGACGAAACACGCACGTGATGTGAATACAAAGCCAAGCAAGTGCACGGACCCTTGACAATTGATCATTGATGCAACCAGATGCAAATTTCGACGCCTGGCACTCGGCTTGGGACTAAAGGCGCAGGGTATTTGCGACGTCCCTCCTCGTATTGAGGCCGCTGAATCACTCGTTGTGGATTTTGAGTCTTAGTTGCAAGGAGTTTGGGGACTTTCTTCCATTCCTTGGTCCTGGCTGCCTGAATGCAATTCACTTCACTTCTCTAGACAGGTCCGTGGATGTGAGGGCAGTATGTACATTATTTAATTTCGCCTATCCACTGCGGGTCACTGGCCCGGTCGGTATCAACCCGGTATCAGGCGGGTGAAAACCGCGGCCCACAGCAAGGCTACAGTCAGCAATCGCCGTGGGTCTTTTTTTTTTTGATAATCCGGAAGACTGGTACAGGAATGCGATGCAATTCTTGAAAAATACTACAAAAATGAGCACAGAATGAGTGCAATATGGATCGCCCAATATCAGGCGGCAGTCTCCTTGGTGCGGGATACGTAACTCGTGGTCACATCTTGCGCAAAAGCCAGAAAATCAGCTCTGTTGTTCACGGGCCGCCATCCCAGTGCGCGCGCTCTGCTTGCGCTGCATTTCGCATTGGATCCAATCAAAGACCCCTACAGTTTGTTAGGTAATCCGTAACTGTAGGCATTGAACAGGACACGAACTATCCCGCCGAAATATTTCTTCATCTCCTCCTCGTCGAATGGCGTTGGGATGGCACTCTGTCCTTTCCCATACTCGAACTGGATGCGCGCGACGATCTCATAAACTTCGCACAGCTCGTGGAAGCCGTTTTCGGCAAAGTATAACCCCAGGCGCCCGTGGCCGAGGGTAGCGTCCCCCACAGCCGCATTGAAGACCATGATGAAGAGGTCCGCAACTGTATACATACGAGTCAGCCAGTAACGCCATATGGGGGAAGCCAATACGCACGGTCATACACTTCGACGTTATACCAGATGTTTTTACCCTCGCCAACGCTACCTCCTTGACCTCGGGCAAGGGAGGCCCCAATGATCAGCGGCATCAAGCCCGTCTGCTCCTTCTGAATTCCGGCCTCCACCAGCGGCCCCTTTGCCAGGCCGTAGACGGTGGTTGGAAGCACGATATAGCTTTTGATATAGCCTATTACTTATCGTCAACGACTCGCCAATGTAGTGTCTGTGAGGTTACAACTTACCCGTGTCGTCTGCAGCTAAGATCTCAAGGTCCACCGGACGGTGTAGTTGCGTTGGGGCGATAGTTGCCATTTGCGCCGCATCAGAATCGTCGTATGTAGGTGAATTTGGATGCCTCCCGTAGACCGTGCAATCAGCGATGGCACCTGAGAGCGGCGAATCATTATCAGAGCGATTTTTTGTTGCGTCAGAACTAGGCATTACCAACACCAGACTGCAATATATTGTTGAGATGGGGGATGCGAGCAGCCGCAAGCAAGGAAACTGACGACGTGAATGTATGTGGTTGGTTTTTTGGTTGCTTCGAACCGAGCCTTGGCCCCAGCCAAAATCGCTTTCTCGGCGGGCTTATTGGTACTATCCGCCTACAATGGTAATCAGCACGAAACAGGCGTGTGGGTGATAGCAATAGCACGGACGAGGGTAAATACCACATCGGCATCTTTGGCCAACGCGGTAAGCAAATTGAAGTCGGAGGCCAGATCGCCAACGATCGCTGTCACTCCGAAAGTCCGGAGCTTTTCTGCTTTGCTGGCGTCTCTCACAAATACAGAAATCTTGAATTCACCGGCGCGGGGATGGGCAAGAAGCTTCTGCAGCACGCTTCCGCCAATGTATCCTGCTCCACGCATGAGATCCAATAGAAGATTGCCCCAGCCTGCCCCAGGTTGCCCCAGGTGCTTACCAGTGGCACCGAAGAGCAAGATGTTTTTCGAGGAGGACATGGTGGCGGGTTCGACTCTTGGGTAACAACAACAGACGGCGAGCGCACAAATTTTTAAGCTGGCCGATCCTTAGACGCAACAGGTGCAATGACAGAAGGACTCGAGATGGTGCGCGATATCGGAGCCCGAGCTGTAAAGCTGTAAGAGCTTCCGATCGACTTCTGATGTGATTCTGATCGTAACTGCGCGAACTGCTATTTTTGCGTCAAGAAGCCGTTAGTGCGGGAAGGAGTAATCATTTCTCTTGTGGATTCCACTTTCTTCTTGTCTTGCCAGTCGACGTTCGGGCCACGTTCGCGTTGCCGTCTTGGGGTGTAGCTTGGCCGTGAGCTATTGGCTAATTCTGGCTCACATTTCTGCCAAATTTCTCGATGAGGCAGGGTTGAATTGAACTGAACCTTGGAGGAAAATAGCTATAATCGAAACAGGGAAGAAAGCTCCAATCTGCATCCAGTGCAAGGCGGATGAGGATCAAGCATCTGGTTCCATTTCCGACTATGTTGGCAATCGAGTCAATTCCTATCAAGGGCGGGAACCAGGCGGGAGTAGTACAATCTATTTCAAGCCCGCACTGGAGCGCCCCACACTGCTGCTTTTAGAGCCAGTACGATAGCCCCCAATGCTGCGTCAAACTGCCCTCGCTTTCCTTGTTACTACCTCTCGATGGATGTGCAGCTACTGTAATCATCCTCCTTTCTGACAATTGACGATTGGGCTAACGTGTTTCAGTGCCGGTCCCATTGTGGGGAATATCAAGTTCTGACTCTTCATAAATACTGAATTCCTTAGTTTTTTGGGACGCAGTTCAGCTGGGGCCTTCTCGGTCTGCTCAGCCTCCAAGTGTGTAAGTGGCCAGACTTCTAACTCCGAGTTGTGGTTGAGTCACCAATAGATTTTTTCTACATCTTCTTCCCCAAGGAATCGTTCGGAACCAAGGCCCTCGGTGAGCGTATATATTCTGGTACCAGAAGAGGAGTGCTTAACATCTCAAGTTTACACGCTGTTCTCCCTCGATTTGATTCAAACCGGCTTTGCAACGCACTTTGCTTACGAAGTACTGGTGGGGCGCTGGGGTGATCCAGCTGTGTTCGTGAGCTTCCCGTGGACGAGCTGTACCATCGCCGTAATGGCCGGCCTTGGTGAGGACAGTAGCCTGGATCTGTCAGCTTCCTGGCTCACTGTAAACACAGTATCCGCCATCGTACAAATTTTCTTTGCGTGGTAGGTTCCTCAATGTTGGATCCTCGCTCGGCGCTGAGGAATTATACCTAGGCGTATCAATACTCTCAAAGGCAATGTTCTTTTGGTTAGAATTATTTCCTACTTCATAGTGTTGGTAAGAATTACCTGTTCCTTGATGTTTTATACATCTACATGGTATTCGCAGGCGGCCTTGATGCAAAGTCTAAGCGCAATTGTCAACGGCATCCGTTTCCAGCTACAGCCCGCTAGCGGGGCCGGAACGCAGCAACAGCTTGAGATTGGCGTAAAGGTGAGTGAATATCCCATATACCGTTCAACCGGCTCACTAATCACCTTCATACGAGATTTGGCTCATAGGGAGTTTTGTATGTGATATACTTATTGCCGCCACAATGATCACGATTGTACGTGTTCTCTTTGACAACGTCCCAGTGCGACCTGACAGTGAGGTTGACTAGCTGTCACAAATTCGTGCAAGCACGCCGTGGAAGGCCACCGATTCTCTCATCACAAAACTTATCTACCACACCATTGAGACCGGAGCCATTACCGCAATTACGGCGGGCATCGAACTGGGTCTCTTTCTGGCGTACCCGAGCACAACCTTAGACATTGCACCGTGAGTGAATCACGCGAGTGCCCTGGAGCTTAGGTGCTAAATAATCATTCTTTAGTGCATTCCTCCTTGGAAAGCTGTGAGTACTTTTTGTTGCACCTGCATGACGCTCTCGACAGACTGAATTCGAGGTACTCTAATGTTGTTTTGGCGACACTGAACGCACGGGCCAGGTATCCGAGCATGATGTCGGATGGTGGGAGTGTCTCCAACATCGGTACCGTGGCGGCTGAGAGCCATCAGCTACGTCTCCGTGCAAACAACCATTCCTCGACGGAAGATTTCGATAACGACATGTCACGGAAGGCTCGAGTTGATACTACCACCCACGTTCTTGTTGATGGTGGGAACTCGAAAAATGATGCGAAATTCGGCTGATCAGCATTTCTTTCAGTTTAACATTTCACATCCCATTGGCGCATCCACAACGCATCCAGCAATATCTCTATCTCAAGTTCAAGAATCAGATTCTTTCCCTGCGTCTCGTCTTCTGCGGAATCCTCGTATACACCAAATACCATTCGGCTCGAACCGCAACGTTCCTCGCTGCATTAATTGCGCTTCTGTCGAGCATCGTAGCTTCATACTGAGTTCCCAACATGCCGGCCCAAAAAACGGCGGAGGGAAATCTACATCATTCAATTTGACTTGGTAGCCCAATGAGCTTTATTATCAGACGCTGGTGGAGCCAAATCACCTTCTACTGCCGATCTAAGAGGCGCCGTGAATAATGATGAAGAACGTGGAAAGCACCGTGGCTGGCACTCTGGAAAATAATGTGTTTCTGAGCGCCTAAAAACGTTCCCGATACGGTTAGTTTCAGCCGCAATATCAGCGCGCCCGATACTTTGAGTATCAGGAGCAGTATCGGCGGCCGGGCCGCTCCGGCACGCCCCGCCCCGCCCCGCCCGGCACGGGTCGGCCCGGCGGCTGATACTTTCAGTATCAGCTACAATATCGGGTGCTGATATTGCGGCTGATATCAAAGTATCGGGAACGTTTTTGGGAGTCCGTTCGGGAATCCGCGAAACCGGCATCAAAGACACCGGCGGTTGACCGGCGGCCAGTGATCGGTCACGGTGGTCACTGATCGGAGTTTCAATTTTGCCGCACGTGGCTGTCGCGTTCCAAGTCGCGTCGCGTCGTTTGACACGAATGTTGCGGCGACAACCTCTCAATTTGGGCAAGAATTGCAGAGAAGCATCCCCACAGTTTATTGGATGAGGTTTTTCCATGTTTTATTCACCGAGGAAATATTAACAAGTGAATTTCAAATATTAATGTGCGACGTAGCTTACAGCCTGGGTACTCTCTGCCAGGTCTTATGTACTTTGCTGCCGTTGTGGGGCCAATAGAGGTACCGCAGAGGGCCAGTCTAACTTTCTTGAAAGTTGGACCTCGTCCACATTCCGAAGGCGTGCCTTTTCCGTTTCCACTTATTCAATTTGAAAGATTTCTAGGAGCCAGGGGAGGAAGACAAGATTAGGGATACGGAGTAACAGCCCATTTCGGTCGACTACTAGATATGCCATGCATAGTAGGCTCAACGAGAGCAGGGCTCGGCAAAATTGATGTGATTCGAAACTCCGAAATCTGCCGCCGGTGCGTTTGCCGGTGTCGCCAATTCCCGAATTTCCTGGGTTTTGGGCACTCCGAAACATCTTTTTTTCCGGAGTGTGGGTGGAAAAAAGCGGCAGGGCACCTCACGGTCTCCCGCAAGAAGGCAGAGTAATTCCCGCGATGGATTCCCGCAACAGCGCATCAAAGTTGTCATGATTCATGGTTAGTCCCTGATAAACAGACGGCAATAATTTGGTGGTCGTACCTCGCATGTTGTGGTTTTCCGACCATTCTACTGGGTGTCGAAAGAGGAAAAAAGGGAAAAAAGAAAGCAAAAAAAGGAAAGATCTCCGAGGAGCCTGGAAGGCTCTTCTACAGCTCAGATACATCTAGTACTGTTCCCGGACGACCATTTCCGAGTGAAATGAAGTGTTTTGCTGTGACTCAGTGCTAGAAGGCCCGCAATCTTCCACGACAGACTCGTCGACAGTTTCCGCAGGGCGAGAACTTTCAACTGATCTTGCACAAAAGTCGCATTGGAAGCAGGCTGAGGCTCTTGAAGAGAATGCAACATCATCTCGCAGCGGTACATTGGTCATCCATAGCTAATTTGAAGGCGTGGACACGCTTTACCTGGATTCTTGCCGGAGCAAATTCCGGCAACAGGTAAGTAGTGTTTCCGTATTATAGACCCGTGAAAAGGAGCTCTGAGCCTCTGCCTCTTGCAAAATTTTCCGGGCATAAAACTAAGCAGCTTGGAATATATAGTGTTCCGCACGATGGATCGTCGGACAGGGTAGAGGACCCACAAAATCTGGAGCAAGCCTGACCGTTATTGTTACATTTGTCTTGATGATTACAACGAGAATGTAACAATAACGGTCAGGCTTGCTCCAGATTTTGTGGGTCCTCTACCCTTCCGACGATCCATCGTGCGGAACACTATATATTCCCGCTGGTTATGTAGAACATTTGGCGCGTTGTTTGTCCATGTTACTTCATCGTCAAGCGCGCGACTAGTCACGTGGACGCTCCCCCTCTTCCACCGCGACCACCGCATGCTTTACTCACACTGGTTCTGTTCGGGGCGGCGGTTGTTCCCCGGTGCTGTTCCAACTTCTGAAGCGTCACTCACTGGGTTGGTGAAATGTACTGTCTGGTTCTCTTTTAGAATTCTGCGTCCGCCTCTCTGCGTCTCAGATCAACATCCACGGGGGCATTATTTGGTCGGGGACCCTATCTCCCCCTCACTTTCGCTTTTCTTCCTTTACCATCATCTTCACTTTTTCCAACGCTTCAATTTTCTTGCACAACATGCTTGCTTTCCAATCTACCACCCTCCCTGCTCAGTGGACGGACAGCCCCCTCCTCCCTGCGGCATCCGCTTTCGACCTTGCTTTCCACTTCGACCACCCTTCGCCTTCACCTTTTCCCGACGCTGGACGTCCAGATTTCGAGTCGCTGAGCATCCATTCTATCTACTATCCCGTCCTCCCATTGGACGGCGAAGGGGTCTATCGATCCCCCAAAGCTGCATTCAGGAAACAAGTGGTCAGTTTCTCCTATCGTTCTCACCATTATGGGCACTAAATCGGTCTATAGGCCGCGAATAAAGCCGACCCGCGATGGAAGCACGCAGGTATCGGTCTAGGACTCGGCCTTACAGGCACCACCACGCATGCGGGCGTCCTCCAGTGGTCATACGTTCAGAGTCGCCCTCCCCACTTTCTCGGCACACCCAAAAACGAATCCAAGAAGCCTACAGCACCGCCTGCACCCGTTGCGCCCGACACAGTTGAAGCACCCGCATCGTCGCTTTGGGCCGCACTCACAGAGTTCTTTGACACAACCTACTCGCTCCTCTCCGGACTTGACTCACCCACGCCCGATACTCCAGCGCTCGATGATGCGCAAAACTCTGATATTATTCTGATGACTTCTACACAGCCGGTAGCGGATACCATGCCCGCCGTCTCTCTCACCGTCTCAGCTATCGACGACAATACCGTCTCTCCCGTCCCGGTTCCGGCGCTTCCGCCGTCTTCTGTCTCTGTCTCTCCGCTCCCGCTGCCCGCATCTTTATTCGTACCACATCCGTCTCCGCACCAACTCTCTCCCATCGGTCTCGTCGTCTCCCCTGTCCCAGTGCTGGCGCTGCCGCCGTCTTGTTTCTCTACCTCTCCGCTCCCGCAGTGCGCGTCTTTATTCGTACCACAGCGCTCTCCGCGCCAACTCTATCCCGTACTCGAAGCGGTACAAGAAATACAATCAACGCTGCGCGTATCTTTCGCGCCATCGAACCCGAAATATATTCCGTCCGAGCGCCCTGCGTGGTTTGCACTCGAGGAGGCCCGGGCTATAGAACTCGCGCGGCGATTCCACATCGTGCGGGGAGTCACGTCGTTGAACCGGCGGCGTGCGCGCTGTGCGGCGGTGGAGGAGCAGCTAGCAGTCACGGCGCTGCGGCGTGCGGAGGAGGAGATGCGCGAGGAGGAGCGCGCGCGCGTGGCGGTGTGCGTGGTAGCGGGGCGGAAGCCCAGATTTACGCTCTGTGGGCTCTCTTACGATATGGTTATTCGGCAGCAGAGGAGGCGCATTGAAGGGGAGCAGGCGAGGGAGACGCAGCGTGCGAGGTGGTTGGCGAGAGAGGAAGAGCTGGCGGAGGAGGAGCGGAGGGAGCGCGCCCAGGAGGCGTCGCTGGACATTTGAATCGCGGGTAGTCATATTTGCAGGCAGAAAATTAGAAAACGCCGATAGTATACGGTCTGGGACCTGACGGACATTAGTCGAAAATCCAGAATAAATACCTGCAACATCGATTCCGTCTTGTACTCTTCTCACTGTCTGGGCTCGTAATTTCTCGGACGAATCAGTGCGTTGGATTTGATCACCTCGCTCGCATCACGACGGCTTCGAAGGTTGAAAAATCAATCACTAGAGTCCAAGATATCACAACAAAATTCAATTGCAGAGACCGTCTGCCAGGGGGCGCATTTCTGTAGCCTCTCCTTCTGACATAACGAGTTGCACCCTAATCATACCCGCCGCCCGGAGAGCTTTATTGGTTGGCTCAACCACCTGTTCGAGCTGCGTTGAGAGCCAAGGATGGTTCCGAAACAGCCAGATGACTTGAAGAATGCCCATCCCGGTCAGAGATGTCCCGGAGATACTGTCAAGGGTCATAAAATGCATGCTCAGGAGGAAACAGAGAACTGAGGCGCTCAGTCCGATTAGAAGCTAAAACTCTCTCAATCTAGGACTCTTATAACCATGGAACACCGGGGATTTACCGCAATGACATTGATCTAACTCCCGTCAGAATCTTGATTACTATGTGCACGTTCACCACTTACATTGAGGCGTGAGGCGAGCTGCATCTGGTTCACGGATGTGTTCGAATCGGTGAGAACTGGGGTCTTCCTCTTGGCTGCAGCTCCGTCGATATAGTCGACGCCATACTTGACCATCAAGGGCTGGAGGCGAATGTGGCCGACTAGATAACTAATCAGTCCTGAAGTCCATTCGAACAGGGGATATCGCCGACCCATCCAAAAATACGACGCCAGGAGGGAAGAGAGCGCATTTTCGATATCGTGGAGATACAATACGGGTGGCAACGAGGTTACCGACCCTGATTGAATCCAGGAGGGATCCAACCCGAGAGCCTCCATAATATATCTGGATGGCTTGTGAGAAAAGCTCTGCCTGCGTGGTAGATACGGCTTACAGGTCCATCCACGCGAAGAGGATCAGAGTAGAATCATTGTCAATTGACATCGGAACATTGCTTTGATGTAGAGGTGTTGGCCACTGCACTGCTCTCAGGCTCACTGTGCAGAAGCTGCGGTCCACACGTACCTCAGAATTGACAAGAGTCGTTATATGATTTGAATCTGCAGTTTGAGGCGACTGTTCATACGGGTTCCATTGTGAAGATGTTTTATGCAGGATCGGCTTGAGGGAGGACGGGATAATGAGTTTTGAGTACGGGTCGACTTGGGCTTGTTGAGCGATCAATGAACGTGAGCACTGTAAAAGTTGCAGCTCGGATACGGTGGAGTTTGGACCCATCGGAGGGGCGATCCCTACTGGGAGTCCGGTGTTGCCTGTCGAATCTACAACTTTGTTGGTCGTATAAAGGAGCATTGACGGCCAGGATTCTGGGGCCGTGGGGGCCAATCCGAAATCAAACAGGACCCGCGTCGTCAGTATGTTTGGGCCTGAAGCTTGTCAGGAGGGTTGCCGTGTTTATAAAACAACTGAAAGTACCAGAGTTTGGCGGTTGGAAGGAAAATCCGCTTGGTAGGGTGATATTCCAGGGAAGACCGTCTTCCAGTGAGCCCTTGGCACTCGGCGCGAAACTGACGTTGTTCAGGTATCCACATGTGACGTTGAAGCCTGTGGCAGAGACACTGGCATACGTGGTCGCAGAGCTAGAGAAGGCAAGGATATCGTACAGACTGCCATTGAAAAGTCCGACTGTTTTAGATTGATTGACGAGGCTACTCATCCACTGTAAAAAATCACCCAGATCCGACGGAAATACGGAGGATGCACTTCAAAGCAGGTCGGTCAGGGAGGGACGTTCCACAGGTAGTTCGACGAACTTGGTATCAGAGCCATTCCACAGAGGAAATCCCTGTGTTGGCACGACAGCAGGGACCGTGTGATTGAAAGTTTCGACAGCAAATAGGGCTGGAGTTGAAACATGGAGTGTCAGAATTGTAGCCAGATACCCTGTGATGGCTAGCGTTCCAATGATGTCGGCGGGCAGCGCAAGTTGCGCTAAAAGGCTGGAGAATGCGGCTCCTATCCCCGCCCAAGACAAAGTCTGATCATGGGTTGCCGTTAGAGTTTGGCTGCTACCAAGACATTTTCTCAACGCCAGCGTCTGCGTCACGTATAATGTGGCAGCTAGGTAAATCTGGACACCATCAACTCGCAACCCGAAAAGATGAGACTCCCATACCGTTCCAATGGCCGTCGAAATCAGCGTGATCCATAGGGAGACATTGTGCTGGGATTGAACGGAGAAAATGCCAGCATGCTCGGCATGTGAGTTCACAATGATGGCGAGCAACGTGAGGTGGAGGATCACAAGGCCGAGGTGAAGAGAAATGCACATGATTTTATATCGTTGTGAACTCGAGCCGCTGCGCGAAGGAGAACCTATATTCAAAAGACCTAGTTAAGCGCTCAAAATTTGGAGCCAACGGCGTTCTCGTACCTGGATCGCTCGTGAATAATTTTGAGCGAGTATGGAAGTTACTGGTCGAATCATCGAATCCCGTTTCCCAAGGTGGGCCAAAAAGTTGAACCGCGACCAGACCTGCCGTTCGCAAATTGGTTTCTTCGGGAACTGCGACTTGCGGCAGGGAATTTGAGAGGTCATCATGGCGCCGGAGTATCCAGATGGTTTGTAAGATCGAAATACTATCCATCGGTGGACGAGCGTTCGAATCTGAATCTGCAAAGGCATATGGAAGTGCAACGATGCCGAGGAGGATAGATACTCCGAGCCCGATGGAAACCTGTTATCATCTTGTCAATACTGTATGCTTCCTGGATGAATCCCCTGCTTTACAGTTATTAAACTGATCTGAGTGCGGGTAACAGTCAGTTTCTTGAGTATATAAATGTGAGAATGTATGTTTACCTTCAATCTGATCCGCAAGCTGTTCTGTGGGACAATTGTATGACCTGCCACTAGGGTGGGCGGTATAACTATAAGTTCCGCTCCAGAAATCGTGTCACCTGCTAGAGTGTATAACATCTGCAGTCGGTCGGCCCGGACGTGCCCGGCTACTTCACGTCAGTTGCAGCCAAAACATGAAGCGCCGCAATTACCTAGCCAGAATGCCGTTGCAACAAAAGCCGAGATTGCATTCTCGATATCGTGTAACACCAATGCGGGCGTTGAGACTGGCACGATCTGGGTAGAAATCCAGGATGGGTCGAGGTCAAGCAATTCCATAAGGAATCTATATATATGATTAGTTACTGCAATCGTTGAATGGACCGGGTCCTTACTCGTCCATCACGGAAAGCATAGTAGCCCCTGTTTCGTTCCCCAAGATAACTGTTGGCCCCGATTCCAGGTCAGGTAAGGAGGTCCACTGAAGTGTATTATGATATGTGTGTTCAGACATTATGCTGGTGACGTACCCAGTCTCCCCCCAGAAGCGTTGAATCAGAAGGGGGGAAAGAGGTGTTCGAATATTGGTGCCACGTTGAGCGGGTCTTGTGGACACTCGGCTGGACGGAAGACTCGACAAGCTGGCCAGATTCACCGTCCACTATTCCCTCCTGCGGTACAAGTGTTCTCCAGCATTGTAAGAATTGCAGGTGGGTGATACAATAGTTCATCGGGGGATCAAGTTCCACAGGGTATCCTTGGCGGCCATGCGAATCAACGACGTTGTTGGGGGTGGATACAATCAAAGAGCCATTCGAGTCATCCAACATATAGTTTGCGGTAATAACATTGGGACCTGCAGAGCGAAATTCAGGGTGATGGTTTAGCATTACGGGCTGATGCTCACCGTAGGAGGTTGTAAGGATGTTGGCCTCGAATGTTTCAGGGGAACCCAACGAAATATTCCACTGGCCAGAATCGAATCCGCTATTCACTCCGGGAAGGTATCCACATGTTATGTTAAATGCTGTCGCATTTACTCGGGCCCGCCCTTGCCCAGGAGCCAACTCTTGCAATGTATCGTACAGACTGCCATTGCATAAGCCGATTTTCTGAGAGCTTTCCAGGTTGTCAATCCACGGAAGGAAGGAAATTGCAGAGTTTAAGAATTGAACTGTAGCTCTACCCACCACGGTGAGACTTGTGAACGCCGGAAAATTATTCACTCACGAGGTATCCACGGAATTGTTAAACTCCGGGACGCCAAGAGTCTGCACAGGTACTGGGACCGACACATTGAACCCCTCGACGGATAAAATCGCTGGCGACGTGATATGCAAAAGTGCCAGGCAGCTGAGATATACTGCTGCGGTTAACGTTCCAAAAACGGATGCTGGTACTTTGAACTGGGCATAAAGCCCGGACAGAGCAGACCCAAGTCCATTCCACGCTGCAACACTGTCATGGGTGGCAGTCAGTGTCTGGCGCACCCGAAGGTTGTATTGCATCGCCAGTTTCTGGGTCACAAATAGGGCAGTCGATGAATAGCCCTACAATTCATCTCTGATCAGTCAAAGCCAATCTGAAACGACGGGATGCATACGATACCGATCCCCGTCGAAAGTGCCGTCACGATAAAGGAGACTCTTGCCTGATGCTCGACAGAAAAGACCGCACGAAGTTCCAAGCCCTTGATTCCTACGACGAGAATCGCGAGATGCAACACCACAAGTCCGATGTGGAGGATAAACCACAAGAATCGTAGGTAGGCCCGCTGTAGATAGATGTATGTTTGGCGTGCTGAATGAATCCTCCCTTGGCCACGTTATTCACCGCTGCTTGAGTAATACACGCACCAGTGCTCTCGGTGGGAAGGAGAGAAGTTTCAGCATCCCCGACCCCGCCCTCTCCTCCGCCGGAAGGTACAAGGTCAAGCTGCTACTGCTCAGCGGCTGCGATAAAATCTGTGCTTTGCCTGCGGAAGTCCGAGTCGTCATGAGAGAAACACTGCTGACGTGCAATTAGCCACCTAAGCCTTAAAGTATGGGCGGTATGGGGAAACTCTGAGCCCCCGTTCAAGACGGAGAATCTAGGCAGAAGCCTCGCGCGACTGCATTGGCATAGTCTTAGAGCTGCAGATGTGTACCCTGTCTGCGGGTTGACGGTAACAGCCTTCCTTTCGGCATTCCCTAACCAGTTTCGGTGGGCCTGAAATTGTCCCTGAAACTTGCAATTTTAGGGATAGTTTCGGGACTACGAAAACTGATCCTGATACTTACCGTTTCAGGAACGTTTTCGGGGGCCTGAAACGTTGCTGAAACGACGCGTTTCCCAGAGTGAAGGCGGGAGCGGGAGCGGAAGCACAGCTTATCTATTTGAATCCGGTGCTCATGCGTCAAAATACTAATCGGAGGAAGTCGAGAGGAAGACGTGTCCACCTCCCCGGATGGTGAGTATGACCGGCGCACTCGGCGCTCGGGAGGAAGTGTGAGTTCCCGAGGCCGTCGTCGCCGCTACATTCCACCTTCTTCAAGTCTGATATCAGTCAGGGGAAAAAATTAATTGACGAGAGGAAACAACGCACACTGGCAACTGCGAAATTTGCGTAACAAGGGACCTATCTCCGCAGACGAGATACTCCGCCTGGTGATCACCCGGCCCGACCCGGTTCCGCGCCCGCGTTGGGCCCTTGGCTGCGACATTCCCCAACAACAGCGTCGCGCGCGAGCTCGTCCTGATATTCGGAATCAGTTTCCCAACGACGTGCTGCGTTTTTAGGTGTGTATTCGTGAATATTTGGGGTGATTGGGCACGAGCGAGTAAGGGGGTTTACCGCCGGCTGTGCTGGGTTGTTACCTGCCAGTGGCTGTGTATGTTACCTGCCAGTTGGCCACTACACCTGAACCCGTGGCTCTAAATTCGCAAAAGTAATAGGGGAGATAGAGGGTCATAGCAAGGTAATGCTGAGCCAGTTGGAAGATTTTTTTTGAACCTTCAAAGGGTGAAGCACGAGAGTGGCAGGTAACATGGCAGGTAACATGTCACAAGCGTTACATCCCATCAATCGCGTCTCTCTCACTCTCTCCTACCATTTCTCGCTCATTCTTTCCCCGTTTCGCCTCGTTTGAACTGTATATGCAATATATGATTGATCTGAAGGTCTGGCTGTCGAATCCACCGGATTTTGGCTCCGGATTTCTCCCTAGTTGAATTGAGTTGAACTCGGAATCAATCTTTCTTCCCGCATAAAATTCAACCCAAGCGTAGCTTGCTGTAAGCTTCTAGAGACTCTTGCCAGGCTTCATTATGCCTATGGTGCATATTTTCGGTCAAAGAATCGCGATCCGTGTGATTCCGAACACGAATCTCGTTGGAAAACACTGGCTTTTGCCGTTCGTTGGTCCAGCGCGCGCGAAGCGTGCCAAGAAAAAATTGGCTGCTCTTGTGCCACATTCCACACATACGATGGGTACATATTCACACTTGGTCCCATTGAAATCCCTCGAAATCCCCTCTTTCAGGGCAATTTTTTCGATTTTTCCTTCTGGGGATACCCAGTAAAGTGGGTGGAAAACCAGTAAGGGAGGGCATAGAACTTCAAGTTCTAATAGAAGGGAAGGTGCATGACCAGAGGAAGGAGGAGAGTGGACACCGAGACAGCGTGGGAGGACGATTACATGTGACTTGCTTCATTCGGGTCTGTGATCAGCTCGGCATGTTGAGAGTGTTCGATGCGGGCATCGGCATGTTCGGTGTCAATGAGGTAGGAATGCGAACAAGTTTAGCTCCCGCCGAAAAAATTGTACACTAAATCATCTCAGAGCCCCAATCGGGCGGGCCACCTTCATCAGCTTACATTGTGGATGCAGAGGCAGCATAGACTCGTAACCAGTCTGCATTCTATGGCAAATCTTTAGTGCAAGCACTATGCCGTAGGCAGACTGGTACAACTCGGGCTTAGCGCAAGGGCTGAGCCCGGAGTTTGAAATTTTTTCTTCTTAGCTATGTTCAGCCAATTTAAGTTTTAGTCACAAATGGCAAAGACATGGTCGGATTGGAGGACCCTAATCCTTCATTTGGCTGGTTCAGAATCTCGCCGGATGCCATGGGTGTTGAGTACCGCACACCCGATTTACAAGGGAAATGATGGCTCTGCGCAGCCACCGTTTGATGCCGCGGATCGGCACCGCTTAAAAAATCAAACTCCGGGCGCAGCCCTTTGGCATGGCCCGAGTTGTACCAGTCTGCCTACGGCATAGTGCTTGCACTACAGATTTGCCGTGGCAGACTGGTCACGAGTCTAGAGGCAGCAACTTGGAGCTCCGTTGGCAGCGTGGATGCAAGCGATCCGTCGCCGAGTCTGGAGCAGCAGAGCAACCATAGGCGGAGGGAGGCAAGGGTGTCGGTGATCGTTGAACTGCCTGGCCTGGGTCAAACAGGCAAGGCTGACATCATTGCACTGTGCGGAGGTGCGCTCCAAGGAGATGCCAAACTCGATTTATATTAAATATAAAAAGGTGAAGACTCCAAACACCCAGTCAATGGAATCTGGCGAGCACGTTCTTCGCGGTAGACTTCGTGGCTAGGAGGAGAAGGAAACCAATTTTTATTGTCGGAAAAAGGCTTCATGTCCCAAATAGAAAATAGGCCGTATAAAAAAGGCCGGAAACGTGGGTACATTCTGCAAGTCACCTTTCCAACGTTCGAAAATTCAAGGTATTCAGTAGTAATTGTCGATGCAGCAGAACGAAGATTACGTGCAATTAGCGTCAGCAAGAGGGCATATCTCCATAGCCTCCCCTTCCATTATACCCGGTTGCACACTTAATCGGCTCGGTCGCAAGGGTATCTTTTCCTGTGTCGATTGTCACATTCTCCTCGTATTGGACGGTGCGACCATTGCGTCCCTTCTGACTACTGCTCTCCAACGGACCAAATTTGTGTTGATCCCGCACTTCATTAGGTTATATTATAATATTTACACGCCTTCAGTTACACCAAATAATTAGCTTGTTGCGGATGGCCCGCATGCACAAACCTTGAGAGACTGCCGGTTTTACCTCACGTGGATACACCTGTTCGACTCAGGTCCGAGACCATAGAGGACTTGAGATAGTCCATTTGTAAAACCCGTCCTGGGATATTTTCATTGTCCACTGTGGATGTCTCAGTGGACCGTGCGGGTTGCAACGATTACAGCACACCCTGGCAGCCTGGCTTATTTACTGAGGATAACTGGATCGGTAGTAGATGGAGTCTGCATCCACATACCTTTAAAGACACTGCCTGTTCTACTCCATGTGGAGAAGGTCTGTTCGATTCAAGTCCGAGCCATAAATGGGTTTTCAGAATTGGTTTTTGCCCTCGAGATTCAGTTTTTGCAGCGTTTGGCAGGGTACTTACTGGTACACCTTCACTAACTGGCAATAACTGACTCGGTGGCGAATGGTCCGCATCCACAATCCATGGTTGGGGTGCAGAAATTGACGTGGAAGGTGCCTGTTCGATTCAGGCCCGAGCCATACCAGAGAGAGAAGTGCTTCCTTTTTTTCTTTCATGTGTATGACTTTGGTTTCTTCTTCTTGGAATACTCTGCTTCAGTTACGCGGCTGAATCTAACGAAACACTTCATTTGTTGGTGTTGTCAAGTCTCTGCACGCTGGAACACATTGAAGTCGCGGGCAAATGCTTCGCAACGTCTTCGTTTGAAGCGTCAACGCAGATACGTGTAGATATACCGAATCCACCGCAAGCTTAAGGTAGTTGAACATGTCGAATTGAACGCAACCGGTTCCACATGGCCCGGGATTTACAGTCAACGCCCTCGCTCAAGCACTGCAGATAACGGGCTCGGTGGTCCGCATCCACGATGCTTTGGCGGATTGTCCATGAGTTGATGTGGAGGTCCCTGTTCGATTCAGGTCCGAGCCATGACTGGTCAGCCATAAAAGAATCTTTTACCCTCCACTTGAGATCTCCTACCCTTAATTAGGCCATAACCCTTAACCGCAACGCTGGATCTAATTTCCGCACCGTTTCACTTTGTTGCTCCGGTACTTACGCGCCCCTCCGTTAGACTGGACAAGTGGCTCGGCAGCGGATGGTCCGCATCCAGGTTTACCGATCGATCAGCTGGGCATTTATCTGCCATGTGGCTGTGTAATTATCTGCCACCTGCCTATTCCTCGGGCCACAGACATCCTAAAAGCCTAAGAATATTTGGGGGGTGATGTAAAAGAATATGGATAGGTTCTGTCTACTTACATCTGCTCTCTATGTCCGTAGGATGGAGAAATCGAGGCATGGCAGATAAATTTGTGACATGGCAGATAAATTGTCACGGGTCAGGTGGCTGATGTGACTCGGATCAGTGCCCGCTCTCTTTCATTCTACCTCGTTCTTTTCGACGCGTCTTTTGCGTGTCTTGGTCCTTGAGCGCCCCTGGAACGTGCCTATCTGTGTTCTTGATCTCATAACACAACTTGTGGTTCAACACGAAGGGAGAATCCGGTTCCGGAGCTGCGAAGCATCAAAATCCATACGTGGTTCCAGTTTTTCCACTTTGTCTAACCAGGCCTCAAGATGCATGGTTTTGAGACCATTTACAACTGAATTTCCTTGTTCCCATTTGCCGGAACATCCAAGGAACATGTAACATTTTTTTTCTGAAGCCCTTTCTACAACGCCGCGTGCATACACGAGGCTCTAACTCTGGTCTGCCAGTGAATCCTTGCTTACCAAAACCGTAAAAACAGTCCTGTTTAACCACTGATGCATTGCAATTTATTGTACAGTGCATACTACATAGAATCTCAACCTACTTGAGGTGTAATGCGAGATCAGTGTCAACTCAGTAAATAAGATAGCATTACTCTCGGTAACTGAAGAGGTCGAGAGTATGACAAGGAAGCCTTGGTTTCATCCCGAGCTGGTTGCCTCAGACCACCGGCAGCTACATTTGAACCACAAATGATCCTCCGGGCTTCTCGGGGATCCTTCCTTTTTCGCTTTCTTTTTTCCCTTTTTTTGTGGTTTGACACCCAGTAGAATGGTCGGAAAACCCGCATCCACGCTCCTTGTTCGGGATCCAGGAATTGATGTGGACGATGCCTGTCGTGCCATGTTGTTTGAGCTCGGAAACGTTTTTTTCGTGTGTACTTGACTTGGGTCTGTCTTGGAGTACTCTGGTTCAATTACACGGCTGCATGTATTATTTTTAGACCGACTAAACACTTCATTTATCGGTATTTCACCTCTCACATGCGGGGGAAGAGAAGCGGCGCCGAAGTCTGCGGGAGTTTTCGTGTCGGTTATAACAATGGCTCCCAACGTTTGAACATGCCTTCGCAGTATCGCGAATCCAAAGGCAAGAGGTTGAACATGCCGAATTGAACGCCACAGTTTCAACATGCCGAGCGCGGATCACAGCGCAAACGGAGCAATGCCACAACTCGACAAGTCGACGTTCTCGCACACCAAGACACACTCGGGCTGCCAAGTCCGCATTTTCTCTTTCGTCTCCGCTGCCAGCCACACCTCGAGCCACCCACAAACCTATGCACCGATGAAAACCTACCACTCCCTCCTCCTCCTCCATCTTTTCCTCGCCCGCGCCCAAGCACCCACAGACGCACACGCAGACGCACACGCAGACCCCGCACGCTGGGTAAACCCTTTCATCGGAACAAGCAACGGCGGGCACGCCTTCGCGGGGGCAACACTACCCTGGGGGAGCGTCAATGTCGGAAAAAAGCCAAATGCCTTGCAAGGGCTTGAATCAGCTTGAGACCTTGGAACACCTTGTGAGCACTTGCAAGTCGCCCAGCCAAACCTTCCAAGCACTTACAAGCCACGGCAAGGCAGGGGGGCAACCCAGAAGGAGTCTCAAGGTGTGGCAAGCCAGGCAGGGCTTGGAACGACTTGAGCCGACTTGCAACAGCAGTGGGTTAATTTCGCAATATCTCGCGTACAATATCCATTCAGTCGATGTTATTTACACGTAGATACATGTCATCGTCAACACAGTCAATAATACAGTGCATGCCTTGTTTCCCCCCAAAAATTGGACATAGCAAAGCGCCCCGTTAAACGTGTTCCAGTGAAATGAAAAATGACGACTGCGGGGAGAGCTGCTCCCGAACTGGGCAGTCGGTTGCGGTCTTTGGCTGCGACGAAGAGGCTTACGACGAGGAGGCATTGGTGTGGGTTCAAGTTCGAATTGAAGGAACCGGCTGGATGTGGAGCTGTGACGTCATGGTTGACTATATCAATCCGCACCCTGTGTGACGTGTGACTCCACCTCTCTTGCTCTCGTTCCACCACCACCACCGTCCGTCACCGCCATTGCCCCCGTCATCGCTTCCGATTCCGCCATCCCCCTCGAGTATCCACCGACTCCATCGTATTATCCGGCCCGCTTTAACTTCAAATCCGACGCCCGTGTGTGGAGACAGTTGGGAGACGGGATATTTGCTGAGGTGCGGACTCTATCAGGTTGTCTCTCCGCATCCACGAACCCGCACCCCCTCTATATCTGCACACACCATCGCGTCTCACGCTCGTCGCACCGCCAGTCCACGTCTCATACCTCCTCGGACTCATCTATCGTGCAGATCGTTTACGGTTTACCCGTATGCAGCTCTCCATGTCGTCTCTTTTCTCGTCGCTGACTGACCTGCAGATGTGTGTCCGTATACATCCGTCGGCGTTCTTGTGGAGGGCACTCCATTGAACCTGGTCAGGTACGCAATGCACAACTTCGTCGACTTAGGGCCCTTATTAATTTTCCGGACTCCATTGCGGGAGCATGCTTTTCAGGTGAGCGCGTCATTGTTTCCCTCCACCTCCCTCCACTGCGCCGTTGTGGAGCTACGGCTCACCGCTGCCACTGTTTTATAGTCGTGTACCGTATACATATCCAGTGAATATATGATTTACTCCATTTCGTATCCTCGATGTGAAAGAAAAGGAACAGCTGAAATGAAATGGATTGGTGCCGCTCTCTTGCCTTGGAAATTACAAGGTCGGTTCTGACACCTTGTAACGCACGGCAAGGCCATTTGGCACAAGTAGCCTTGGGAGGCCTTGAGATCCGCATCGTGACTTGTGAGTACTTCCAAGAACCTAACATTTGCGCTGCAAGCCGCCTAAAACCAAATGACCTTGCAACACCTTGCAAGGTGTCTGGAGACGTTGAAAGTCATTTGAGTTTTTTCCGACAAAAGCCGGCGCGGACAGTCGTTCGGGCGATAACCAGGCTGGGTACGTGAGCGATGGGTCGCCGATTACGGGTATTTCGCAGCTGTGCGTTTCCTCCCTCCTCCCCCCTCCTCCTTTTTAGTGTGGCAACCTACTCATTGATTTACTTGAAAATATCTGCGGGTGAGTAGACACGACGACGGTACCGGCGGCTCCTCCTCGCTAGGCCACTTCCAGCTCCTCCCGCTCACAAGCGCCGAGTGCGCTGGGGGCGATCTGGCGAAATGTACCGTGGACCGGGAGACGGGGCATGGGGAACCCAGTGCGGAGCCCGGATACTGTAAGTACCCATTTGCACTTCATCGCTATGTGCTCATCGACCAATCTTCTGCGAATGCAAAGTCGGCATCCCCCTCTCCAACGGCGTCAACGCCGAAGTAACGGTGACGCCCCACACGGCGCTGCACCGCTTCACGTACCCGCGCGGGACGGAGCGCATGATGCTCCTGGTGGACGTGACGAGCGATTTGGCGATGCGTTATCAGGGCGGTGGGGGTGTGCGCGTCTCCACTGTCTCCTCCTCGTCCTCGACGCAAGCGGGGCGCACGAGGGTGACGGGCTCCGGCCGTTGGATTCCCTCGTTCGGACAGGGCACGTACGGCGTGTTCTTTTGTCTCGACGCACCGGGTTTGTCTTCTGCTTCTTTCTCCTCTGCTACAGGGGAGAAGGAAGCGGAGGCGCAGTATTTTTACAAACAGGGACGGGACGCGGCGTTCTTGGCTTTGAACACTACTGATGCGGGTACGAGTCAAGGGGGCGAGGGTGAGGAGACGTTTTGCTTGTGTTGCAAGCGCACTTATTCAAGTTACCCAATAGACCATGCTGCACTTCTTCGTCGAAGTCTGAAGCGCTTGATGAAGCAGCGAAGAAGTAGGCGATGAGTGCGAGTGGTAAAGATCTCATCATCCCTGTTGTTGATCGTATTGGCTGCATCTCGCGGCTTCTATCCGTCCTAGACGGCGGGCGACAGGTGGCCAGTGCTTCAAGGCCCTGCGGTCTATAAGTACGGGCGCCGGTAACATGCTGGCAGCATTTTTTCCCATGACTGCGACAGCAGGCGTTGAACGGACTTCATCGCAGGAGCGGAGCGGCAGCAGCAGCTTAACGTCGTACCCTTTGTTGGTGAGCGAGAACGGGGTCGAGGACGCTGGGATCTCTCTGCGTGCCACCGATAACACCGGTGCGTGCATTACTTAAAATGAGAAGTAGCGACGAATAATGTGGCTGAGACACAAATCCTTTCAGCACGCCAAACATATTTCCAGCGAAATCAGCTACGATTCTTGTGGCTCATCCTGCACGTCGGACTTGCTCTGTTGCATCTCGCTATCTTGATTATAGGAATGAGGGGCCTGGAGCGTCGGGCGGTGTTTACTCTGGAACATCAAGCAACCGTTTCCTTTGTTGTGACGGCGCTTTCGACGGGGATCGGTATCGTGCGACTACTGTGGTTCCAACTTGGCCTTGACTCATGAATGAACCAACTGTAGGGCTATCTATCGACTGCTCTATTTGTGACCCAGAAGCTGGCGATGCACCACAATCTTCGCGCGTGCCAAACACTGACCGCTACTCATGACAACATCGCCGCGTGGAATGGGCTCGGCTCTGCTCTGTCTACGCTATATGCACAGCTCAAAGTACCAGCATCCGTTTTCGGGACCTCGATCGTGGCAGTCTATCTCAGCTGCCTAGCGCTTTTGCATATTACATCGCCAGCCATTTTTTCCGTCGTGGGCTACAACACGTCGATCCCGGTATTTGTGCAGACCCTGGGAGTCCCGCAGTTCAACGAACATACCAAGTGAGTGACTAATTTCCAGCGTTCACACCTCTCATGGCGGTGGATAGCGCTACAGATCAAGTCTTAATCAATGCGTTTTCGTTCTTTCCATGGATTGACAACCTAGAGACGTCTCAGAAAATTGGGCTAATCAACGGCAGCATATACGACGTCTTGCAGGAGGTTGCTCCTGGGAGAGGCCAGGCCGCAGTAACTGCGACAGGATTCAACGTAACGTGCGCATACCTTCCTGCACTGAGTAACGGGTTCGACCCGCTTTTCCGCCAATGGAATATATCATTGCTGTTCCCGGAAACTTTCGAAGCCGAGGTTGCTTTGCCCTCCTCCGGTGAGCATCAACTCGTCGAACAGCCGTAACCCTAAACTTTCCCGGCTCAGGACCCAATATTATTACGACGCCCGATCTAGATCAACCCCCGACCAACTCTTTGGTTCTATACACCACCAACACAGTCATCGATTCAGTAGGCAATCAAGGCTCCCCGGTCGAACTGGATCCCGCGATGGACTACTCTGTAACTCGCGTGCAATTTTTGCAATGCTGGAGAACATTGGCGCCACAAAAAGGGATGGTGGATGGCGAATCTGGCCTGCTTGACGAGTTTTCCCTCCAGCCGAGTGTGCACAAGACTCGCTCAACTTGGCAACGCTATTCCGAAGCCTCACTTCCACCTTCCGATTCGACATTGCTTGGAGGAGACTGGGTACGTGACACATGTGGCTGGAACACATTATATAACCAGTTCCAGTGGACCTCCCTGCTTGGCCAGCCAATAGGGGCCGATATTTACTTCGACGACAAGGTGCATGGTGAGGGTCTTTTGAGCACAGATCTGTGAGGGATCGATGTATCCAACCATCACAGCGACTCAATATATACGCAGATACCTTATGGAATTGCTCAACCTCGATCCTTCCTGGATCTCTACCAAAATGGAGCCGGTGTCGAGGCCCGTGTTGGCGTTACATGATATCGAGAACGCAGTAGCGTCCCTCCTCGCAACGGTGTTCTGGCTAGGTAACTTTGAACGGTCATTTCAAATCCTCGTATTGAGCTCAGCTGACTTGAACCAGTGGGCCACGTCCGACCCGATCGCCTGCAAATGCAGTACAGTATCATCGGCGAAACAGAATTGGCTGGAGAACTTGTACCTCCTACTCTGACAGTGGGTCACACAACTGTCGCACAGCATACTTTGCAGATCCGGTTGGAGGTGGGTGCTTTTGCCATCCCAAAGCAATTGTCACTTACGGTCCGTAGATCAGCCTAATAGCCGTAAGTCATGAATATTCAATCGCACGGGCATGAACGCAATCACAATAGGTTTCTCTCGGCCTTGCACTATCGATCCTCCTGGGCATCGTTGCGCTTCCATACGCGCTTGCTGATTCGAGCGCTCGGCGACCGCCGGTGGACAGTATTGGAACTCTACAAACCGTTTGGATATTCCGGCGCCATGCTGGCCTCTCACATTCCCTTTGCCAAGTCAGAGATCCAGAGGAAGCCAATTTGCGAACGGCTGGTCTGATCACGGTTCAATTGTTCAGCGCACACTTGGATTCTGTGGACACTACGCCGGCGCCGGTAGGAGCCGGTAATTCGAACGAGCTCGATAGACGCTCTCCAGTCTCGACCAGGAATTCAGGTACGAAGGCCGTGCCGATTAGGTACCATGAATGACTCTCTCTAGAAATAGGCCACGCTGAATTCAGCTCACGATGGGATAAAATCATTTGTGTTTCTCTTCACGTCGGCCTCATAATCATCCAACTTGCCTTGCTGGGCATCGTGATGAATTCGCATGCAGAACACGCTGTCGTTTTTCCGGTCGAGTACCAGCGTAGAGTGTCCTTGTGGATCACACTGCTTTCCACGGGAATCGGGACGGTATGCGAACCTTATTCTCCCCGAATTTTCTTGACAGCTCGCAGATCTACCTGGCTGCTGCATTATACATGACGCAGAAGCTTGCGCTGCGAAAATGCGTTGGAGTGAACCAAACACTGACTGCAATCCACGACCAAACCATATCTTGGGCGGGGATCGGATCCGCACTATCCAGCTTGGTAGCGCAAATCCAAGCGCCCGCGAATATTATCGGAACACTGTGTATCGCGGGATATTTGGCCACGATATTGACGCTCCACCTTTCGACTCCAGCGCTATTCGCTGTTGAAACCTTCAATCGTACAACCACAGTTCTCGTGCCAACGCAGGGGTTTCCCCAGTGGAATGACTCAACTACGAAGTGTGTGAGGGTCCTATTTTGTGAAATTTCCTCCACAACTGACATGGCTTGAAGCGCTTCCTCGGTCTTCCCGCCCGATCTTGGCGAGTTCTTACAGTGGATGAGTACCGTCTTCGACCAATCCAAAACTATTGGACTCTTCAACGGCAGTCTGTATGATGTTCTCGACTCTTCTAACTCGGCGCCGACATCTGCCAGGGTCTCTGCCACCGGGTTTAATGTCACCTGCGGGTACCCGAGCAACGTCAGTATCGCGCCGAGCAATCCCGCGGACGTTGGCGTTCAAGCCTGGAACATCACTCTGGCGGACGGATTCTCTTTTCAACCGCCGTCCTCTGGTATTGCCCTTCGCTTATTTTTCATGGCCAATACTCATGACAACTCCCAGGTCCGAACATACTTACGACGCAGGCGCGACGTTTCGAATACGGCGACCCAGACCCGGACGCAACATCCTGGGCGTCAATGATCCTTTATACCACCAACCAAGTCAAAGATTCAGGTGGTAACACAGGACTCCCAGTCAGGCTCCACGCACCGATGGGCCCAAACTCAACCGTATCAGAGTTGCAGATTTTACAATGTTCACGGTCGTTGATCAGTCAACAAGCCGAAGTTGACCCGTATTCGAGACTCATCGTCCCGTCCTCGCTGACACCGACCCTGCACAAAACCTCTTCCCAATGGAATCGGTATGAAGAGCCATCGCGAGATACGAATTCAAATCTAACGACTGTCATAAATTCCGACGTATGTATCGGCTTCGACTGTCGATAACATTGGGCTGACATTGGTGTAGTGGCCGATACCCGTGGGCTACAGTTCTGTTGCGTTGTCGGATGATGATGGTATTATCGTGCTTGCGTGGATGGACCTGTTCGTCATATTCACCACACAAGGATGCACCGCCTTATAAACATGCAGATATCTTATGGAAATCCTTGGCTTGGATCCGTCCTGGATCCTGTCCGGCTCCGTTACCTCACCGCCTCCCGTATTATATCTCCATGACATCGAGAATGCGCTCGCGTCCCTCCTCGCCTCCTATTTTTGGATGGGTCCGTAAATTCAGATTGCGAATACATGCAACACTGATCAGCCATTTAGTCAGCCACATTCACCCGCGTCCTTTGATGGTCAAGTATGGTGGTGTTGAAGGCAGGTCGGGGTCACCCGACAAGAGAATCATCCCTGTTCTCTCCGCTTCGAGCACAACTGTGAACCGGATTCAGCTCACGTCGCGACTTAGCGTAAGTCTGGATTCGCAGAGAAGGCCAAGATACTGATGAACCGATTTAGTTGAATCTTGTTGCGGTAAATCTTTCGCATCGTATGATCATGACATTCCCAAATTTAACGAGCTATAGGTCATAACCGGGCTATGTGCCTCAGTCCTCTGTTTCCTCCTGAGTTTGCACTTCATGCCTGACAGCGACTCCGGAACATCTCTGACCGGAATGGGCTTTCTCCAAGTCATTTGGCTGTTCCGCAACCATCCTTGGCTCTCGGAGGAGCTGGAACAAGTTGTTGAGCCAACGGACAAAGCTCTTCGGGCGGCGGGAATGATTAGGGTGCAATTGGGTATACCAGAAGTAGAGGCTGTGGAGATGCGCCCCCTTGCTGACGGGGCCCGGGGTTGTAACTAAAATCCTTTCTGATATTGGACTCCAGTAATATTCCTCAAGACTCTTACTTGTTCGTTTCAAACGTTGTGTTACATCACATTTCCGTGAAAAACAAGGCTTTCAATGGAGACATATAATACCATTTCTTTTCCAAGCATAATCCAAGCCGCGGAACCTATCGCGTAGATGCTTGTAAGTTGTGGCTGAGTATCTGGATCTTTTTCTTTATTTTACCCTTCCTGGTCTCATCATTCATAGGCGTCCCTCCCCGTACTTCAGGGCCAATTGCTCAACTCTCTGTGGGTTTTCGCGTAACAACTGCACCGTCCCCGGGTAAGTACGGGCTGACAATACACATTAAGGCATCTGTCAAAGTCCTTGCCCAGTTTTCTCGATGCCGCCTGTGTCCTGTGTCCAAGCCCAAAGCAGGGCCAGTACCTTTCCAGTGCCGACTCCTTGCCCTCTTTCTTTTCCCCCATCGGTTCAGATGGAATTTACAGTTTACGATGCAGAGAGCTGGCTCGGTCGCGGATGGTCCGCATCCACGGCAGGTGATGTGGACGAGGCCTGTTCGACTCAGGCTCGGGCCATAGGGAACATCGCCCGATTTTTGTCTCCATCCTTCAGCTCCCTGTCTCTCGCCGACTACAATTCTTCTGATATTGAGCTGTACCTCGGTCGCGGATAGTCTGCATCCGCAATCCTTGGGAGATTGCTGTGGATAATGCCTGCTCGATTCAGGCCCGAGCCATGTAGCACTGGGCACACGCGCCACATCTTTTTTATTTGTTGCCACCTTTGACCGTCACGGTGCTGCCATTCCGCGTTCTTCGAACACTGCCGATGCAACCGGCTCAGACTGGAATGATTCAATTCCGTACCTCCCCATGTTCAGTACTCACATGCCCTCAGTTAAGATATGGCTCAGTAACGGATGGCCCGCATCCACCTATCTTGTTGCGTGAAGCTGGCGAAGTTGAAGTGGAAGCCACCTGTTCGATTCAGGGCCGAGCCATGTTTTAGAACTTGCGCTATTTCATTTTTGAACCCTTTTTGGGTTATTTTCATTTGTCCATTTGGACCGTGCGGGTTGCAATATCGGCAGCACATGCCCTGGCTCGTTTATGATACTGAAGATAATTGGCTCGGTGGCGGATGGTTCCGCATCCACAGTGTATGTATGATCAGGATCCAGGAATTGATGTGGAGGTCGCCTGTTCGATTCAGGCCCGACCCATAGGATCGGCCACACGATTTTTTCCCCTCCACTCGATATCTAGTTTTTCGCTTGGTTTTCGCCGGTTTTGCCTTTGTTGCTCCGGTACCTGGATGTACTGACTCACGGGCAAGAACTGGCTCGGCAGCGGATGGTCCGCATCCACAATGCTTGGTCCGAAAGGTCACGCATTTATGCGGACAATGTTTGTTCGACTCAGGCCTGAGACCCTTTTGTGACTTTAGATTTGTCTTTTTGCCGCATTTCTTCCTTTCTGTCCCAAACACTTTTCTTTAAACGCACAGAATGGGAACGTTTGCTCGTGAATCAGACCAAATTTCCATTCCGCGCTCGCTGTGCGGAACCGGACGTCGGATCGATATTTGAGTTTGGTGCGGCCAAAGTATGTGCCTGAATTACTCTGTTCGAGCTCAGCATATCAGTTCAACCCAAGGGTTGAACATGCCGCCACAGTTTCAACATGCCGGGCGCGGATCAAAAGCACGAAGGGAGTAATGCCACAAGTCGACAACTTGACACTCTCGCACGCCAAGCACACTCGGGCGGACATGTCCGCATTTTCTCTTTCTCTTTCGTCTCCGCTGTCAGCCACCCACAAACCTATGCACCGATGAAATCCTACCTCTCTCTCCTCCTCCTCCCCGTCCTACTCGCCCGCGCCCAAGCGCCCACAGATACACACACAGACGCGGACCCCGCACGCTGGGTAAACCCCTTTATCGGCACCAGCAACGGCGGGCACGCCTTCGCGGGCGCGACGCTCCCGTGGGGGAGCGTCAAGGCCGGCGCGGACAGTCGCTCGGGCGATAACCAGGCGGGGTATGTCAGCGATGGGTCCCCGATTACGGGCATCTCGCAGTTGTGCGTTCGCCCTCTTTTTTTTCTCTGTGGCAAATACTAATCTGGAGAATGAACGTCTGCGGGGTTGTAGACACGACGACGGCACAGGCGGCTCCTCCTCGCTGGGGCACTTCCAGCTCCTCCCGCTCACGAGCGCCGAGTGCGCTGGGAACGATTTGGCGAAATGTACGGTTGATCGGGAGAACCGCGCGCTGGGGCATGGGGAGCCGAGTGCGGAGCCGGGATACTGTAAGTTCTTCTTCCGCCCACTTCTTCACTACATGCTGATCGCCCAATTTTGGGGACGCAAAGTCGGCATCCCCCTCTCCAACGGCGTGCACGCCGAAGTAACGGTGACGCCCCACACGGCACTGCATCGCTTCACCTACCCGCGCGGGACGGAGCGTATGGTGCTGTTGGTGGATGTGACGAGCGATCTTGCGATGCGCTATCAGGGCGGTGGTGGCGTGCGCGTCTCGTCCTCTTCGGCACAAGGAGGGCGCACGAGGGTAACGGGCTCCGGCCGCTGGATCCCATCCTTCGGGCAGGGCACGTACGGCGTGTTCTTTTGTCTTGACGCACCGGCTTTGTCTTCTGCTTCCTCCTCCTCTCCTACAGAGGGGCAGGGAGGAGAGGCGCAGTACTTCTACAAACAAGGCCGCGACGCGGCGTTTTTGGCTCTCAACGCCACTGATACGACTCAACAAGGCGGCGAGGGTGAGGAGGTGTTATATGACACGCAAATCGCGGCGGGCACCGGACCCGCTGGTGTCATTCTCTCGTTCCCTTCGCCGCCCCACCCTCCGCCTTCGAAAGGCAACACAGAAACCGGCGAAGGCGAGCCGACGCTCGAAGTGCGCATCGGCGTGTCGTGGACGAGTACGGAGCGGGCTTGCCAGTATGCGGAGGAGGAGGTGCCTGATTTTGGGAAAGAAGGACTGGAGGGAGAAGGGGCGTTTGAGAGGGTTAAGAGCGAGGCGAGGTGCGTTCTACTCTACTCTACTCTACTCTACTCTACTCTATCATCTCCCCTCATTTCCCATTTCCCATCCGCCTGCCTGAACCGGATGATTAACTAACCGGCTCATCTCTACCCTCCCTTTCTAGAGCCACCTGGAACCGCGTCTTAGACACAATTTCAGTCGACACCACCGGCATGCAAAGCACGCAGACCAACGCGACCCTCGAGCTCTTCTGGACCTCGCTCTACCGCGCGTATATCGCGCCCACGAACGTCACGGGGGATAATCCGCTTTGGGATGATAACGAAGGGGAGGGGTATTGGGATAGCTTTTATTGTATCTGGTGCGTGTTTTTTTTTTTGTCTGTTTTGGCTGTATTAGATTTTGGGGAGGGGATGCATGGGGACGAGCGCGCCTGGGGATCTTTGGCTTGTCGCGTGCCGCGTGCCGCGTGCCGCCGGCCCCCGATCCCGCCCCCCGCTCTTTCGCTTTGGGTTCCCGTTGATTTCTTCCTTCCGTCCATGCTTTGTTCCATCCCCGTGTTCTGCTTGTCCCCCTCCCCCCGCATCTCCTGACCATCCATTCCGTATTTTTCTGCCCCGCTTGATGCCCACTCCCGGCGTTTCAATCTCACATTCGCCTTTTTGCCTTTCAATTTTCACCCTTCGGCTTTGCCTTTTACCTTTTACCTTTCACTTTTCACTTTTCACTTTTCACCTTTCGAGAGTTCTGTTTTGTCTCCACCCATTTTTCTCTCGCCTCTTTGCTTTTCCAGCCCAGTTCTTTCTTGTTTCCCATCTCCTCTCAATTTCCCCTCAACTAACCCCCTCCTCTCAGGGACACATTCCGCACCGTCCACCCGCTCTACGCGCTCACCGCCCCGCGTGCGCAGGCGGAGATCCTACGCGCCGTGCTCGGGATCTATCGGCACACGGGGTGGCTGCCGGACTGTCGGATGTCGACGAATAAGGGGTTTACGCAGGGCGGGTGCGTTGATTTTCTTTTTTCATTGTTTCTTCCATTTCGCGTGTCTTTTTTCCTCTTCGAAGTTGTGCACTTGCGCAGTCACACGAACACCGTGACGTCTGAAGTCTATGCCATCAACTCCCCCTAATTTCCTTTCAACAGCTCGAACGCGGACTCCCTCCTCTCCGACGGCTACGTCAAAGGCATCGGACTTGGTCCTTTCTACTCTCAACACGGCCAATCGATTGACTGGGACACGGCGCTGGTGGCGATGCTGAAGGACGCGACAGAGATGGGGGACTTCGAGGTGCAGGGGCGCGGGGGTGTTAATTCGAGGTGCGTGTTATTTCTTCGTCTTCTTCCTTGCTTTGTTTTCTCCTGAAATTCTGAAGTTGAGGTGCTGATTGTTTTTACAGGAAGAAGCTGGGGTTCGTGCCGGTTGGGGACCAGGACCATCCGAGGAGTCCAGGGCCTAATACACGGTATGTTCGCTTTTCGGGGCGGTGTATCATAAATTGATTGACGGGGTGTAGGAGCGCCTCCCGTCTCCTGGAATACGCATACAACGATTTCTCCATCGCCCTCGTCGCACAGGGCCTCGCCAACTCCACCACCTCCGCCCCCACCAACGCCACCCTCACCTCGCTTGCCGCAGAGTACTTCGCCGCCTCACACGACTGGGCGAACATCTGGAACCCGAACGCCACGCACGAGGGCTTCAGCGGCTTCGTACAGCCGCGCGCGGGCGACGGCAGCTGGTTCTTCGACGGGAGGTATGACCACGATGGGGTGTTTCGGCCGGACCATTGTAGTCCGGTGTATGGGCATAATGATTGTTTTTTGGTGCGTTTTTGCTCCGCTTCAATCCCTTGCTTCTTTTTCTTCGTTCCAATCATTGATATTTTTTTGCTTGCTTCTTGTCTGAGTTGGAGTGGTACTGATTGTGAACGTGTAGGGTGGCGGAGGCGGCGAGTTCTACGAGGCCTCGTCGTGGGAGTACAGCTTCTATGTCCCACACGATACGGCTGCGCTCATCGAAGCGATGGGTGGGCCTGATACGTTTAGGTGCGCTGCATTTGTCCGACTTCAATAAGGATCTTTTTGCTGACGATGGGGACAGTGCACGGTTGGACAAGTTCTTTAGTGCGGGGTTCCATGTGAGTGCAATTGTACGAGTGATTCAAGGAGATGCGCTGATTTTTGGTAGGATATGGGCGACGAGCCGGGCTTCTGTGCGTTTCTTCTCAGTGTTGTGGTGGCCTTGATAACTGATAGACGAACACCTGCAGTGCCGACGTACCTGTATAATTACGTCGGGCAGCCGGTCAAGACGGTCGACAGGGTAGATGCAACTGTCGCGATGTGGTATAACAACTCGTGCGTCCCACGATTTGTAACTCTCCCTAAGCTGATAAGGTTTCTGCCTAGGCTAAACGGACTGCCGGGGAACGACGACTCAGGCTCGATGGGCGCGTATGCCGTGTGGAGTCATCTCGGTGCGTTTTCTCTTCCCTCCTGCCGAATCAATGCTCACCAACCCCGTACACAGGCTTCTTCCCCGTCGCAGGCCAAGACACCTACCTCCTCAACAGCCCCTACTTCCCCAAAATCACCCTCCGCAACGACGCAACCGGCGCCCTCGCCACGATCATCTCCAACAACTTCGCCCCCGCCAACAGGTATATCCAGTCCGCCACTTTGAATGGCGCGCCGTACACGAAGAACTGGATCGCGCATAGTTTCTTCAGCGAGGGGGGGACGCTGGTGTTGGAGATGGGGAGTGGGAGGGAGAGTAAGTGGGGGACGGGGAGGGGGGATGTGCCGATGAGTTTGAGTACGGGAGGATTTGGAATTGCTGGAGCCAGTGGAAGCGGGGATGAGGGAGAAGGTGAGGCGAAAGGAGGCGTTGCGGATGTTGAGGAGGGGGAGGGTGGTGTGGAGTCGGACGGGCCGAATGGTTTTTGGTCCTATTTGATCTTTTTACTGCTTGCAGACTAATATAATATTCCCCTTTCTCCATGACGGAAAGCTGAATCTGACCCTTCAGCCTCGCTTCATTCATTCAACGTACATTGACGCTACATAACGGCTTGATGGCGGGCGATCCGCGTTCACGATCCTTTCGGTGTATTAATAATCTTCAGTGAAAGTCGCCTGTTCGATTCAGGCCCAAGTCCTTGGGTGATATCCACATCTGCTGTTTTTTTGCGCTGCGCCTTCGAAGTCAGCCTCAGATGCGAGCGACGTGATCAAATCCAACGCACTCGTTCGTCCGAGAAATTACGAGCCCAGACAGTGAGAAGAGTACAAGACGGAATCGATGTTGCAGGTATTTATTCTGGATTTTCGACTAATGTCCGTCAGGTCCCAGACCGTATACTATCGGCGTTTTCTAATTTTCTGCCTGCAAATATGACTACCCGCGATTCAAATCTCCAGCGACGCCTCCAGGGCGCGCTCCCTCCGCTCCTCCTCCGCCAGCTCTTCCTCTCTCGCCAACCACCTCGCACGCTGCGCCTCCCTCGCCTGCTCCCCTTCAATGCGCCTCCTCTGCTGCCGAATAACCATATCGTAAGAGAGCCCACAGAGCGTAAACCTGGGCTTCCGCCCCGCCACCACACACACCGCCACGCGCGCCCGCTCCTCCGCCCGCATCTCCTCCTCCGCGCGCCGCAGCGCCATGACTGCTAGCTGTTCCTCCACGACTGCACAGCGCACACGCCGCCGGTCCAAGGGCGTGACTCCGCGGCCGATGTGGAAGCGCCGCGCGAGTTCTGTCGCCCGGGCCTCCTCATGTGCAAACCAGGCAGGGCGCTCGGACGGACTATATTTCGGGTTCGATGGCGCGAAAGAGACGCACAGGGTCGGTTGTATTTCTTGTACCGCTTCGGGTACGGGAGAGAGTTGGCGCGGAGAGCGCTGTGGTACGAATAAAGACGCGTGCTGCGAGAGCGGAGAGGCTGAGAAACAAGACGGCGGAAGCGCCGGAACCGGGACAAGAGAGCCGATGAGACCGATGGGAGAGAGCTGATGCGGAGACCGATGTGATACGAATAAAGACGCGTGCAGCGGGAGCGGAGAGACAGAGACAGAAGACGGCGGAAGCGCCGGAATCGAGACGGGGGAGACGGCATTGTCGTCGATAGCTGAGACGATGAGAGAGATGGCAGGGATGGTATCCGCTACCGCCGGTGTAGAAGTCGTTAGAATGATATCAGAGTTTTGCGCAACATCGAGCGCTGCAGTATCAGGCGTGGGTGAGTCAAGTCCGGAGAGGAGCGAGTAGGTTGTGTCAAAGAACTCTGTGAGTGCGGCCCAAAGCGACGATGCGGGTGCTTCAACTGTGTCGGGCGAAACGGGTGCAGGCGGTGCTGTAGGCTTCTTGGTTTCATTTTCGGATGTGCCGCGGAAGTGGGGACTGCGGCTCTGAACGTACGACCACTGGAGAACGCCCGCATGCGTGGTAGTGCCAGTGAGGCCGAGTCCCAGACCGATACCTGCGTGCTTCCATCGCGGGTCGGCTTTATTCACGGCCTATGAGTGAACCATTTAGCTCCAAGCACGGCTAAGACGATAGGAGAAACTGACCACTTGTTTCCTAAACGCAGCTTTGGGGGATCGATAGACCCCTTCGCCGTCCAATGGGAGGACAGGGTAGTAGATAGAATTGATGCTCAGCGACGGGGACCCGAAATCTAGACGTCCAGCGTCTGTAAAAGGCGAAGAGTGGTCGAAGTCGAAAGCGAAGTCGAAAGCGGATGCCGCAGGGAGGAGGGGGCTGTCCGTCCACTGAGCAGGGAGGGTGGTAGATTGGAAAGCAAGCATGTTGTGCAAGAAAATTGGAGCGTTGGAGAAAGTGAAGATGGTGGTAAAGGAAGAAAGACAAAAGTAAGGGGGAGATAGGGTCCCCGACCAAATAATGCCCCCGTAGATGTTGATCTGAGACACAGAGAGGAGATTTGCGGAGGCAGAATTCCATCAGACTTGAGAACCAGACTGTACAGTTCACCAGCCAGTGAATGACGCTTCAGAGTGTCAATAGCTTCGAACAGCACGGGGGAACGGCCGCCGCCCTGGAGAACAGCAACCCGTGAAGCATGCATTGGTCGTGGTGAAAGAAAGAACACTCACACGTGACTGATCACGCGCTTGATCAACGGACCAGCATGAACAAATAACGCGTCGACCAATGTTCGTACGTTCATTGTCAAACCGTTCAATGTTACGTTTGTGAATCACGCCTATCTGAAAACCATTTAGGATGCAAATAAGTTCAACCGCGGCGGGCCACAAGATGCTATTCGTAATTGCAACGTAATCGACAGGACGGTACTAGGTAATTGGTTCATCAAGGTCTAGGCTCTGATGGCGCCGCTGGATTCCAGGCCGTGTAATCCTACCTACCTACAGTGATCCACCGGTCAATGGTACACCGAAATGATGGCACTGATCTCCACAAAGGAAATATATTTTTCACAATTCTGAGTAGGCCAAATAAATGCATTGTTTAGGCTGTATGTAGCCTGTCCCAAATTTTCGGAGCAAATGGGCAACTATTCGCTGAGAAACAGCCAACTTTTGGTGTATCATTGACTGGTGGACCACTTCACCCGCCAAATAGGGAATTGGTCTCGCTCTCTTTCTCTTTCCCCCTGGTAGCAATGGGCTGTAAGCTTTGGGAATAGTGTTTTTATATCTAGTACTTTGCTATGAACCATATTGGAGCTCTGCATGGCAAGAGGAAGAGAAAACCTGAGTGTATCATTGACTGGTGGTGTATCATTGACCGGTGGATCACTGTACCAGGCGCCAGGTAAACCGCTGGTTTCCGGCTGTCGATCGTCTAGGCGTGTAGCGAGCGATTGGTTCATCTAAATTTAAATAGGGACGGTAATGTTAACGTAATTGCCCAGTACGGACCACCGCCTGGCGGTAGCCATCGCTGTGAATTCGAGTCTGCTACTTACTGGAGACGGAAAGGACTTTCAAAAAGGCTGAAAGCTTCGATTGACGGCTGCCTGCGTATTTGTGCCTTCATAATCCGCGACCAAACCAGTGTACGCTTTCTCTAGATCCAAGGCGCGTTTTCTCCAAATCCAAGGCCTTGCACTGCCGTGAAGCACACCATTCACTCAGAGTCATAGTGATAGTGATAGTGATAGTGATAGTGATAGCGGGAACAAGCGGTTGCAGGGTGCCTCAAACAGCCGCCCGTGAATTCAACTAGCGAACCTTATGCACCGCCGAGCAAAAGATCCCATCATCCCTGTTGTGATCATATTCTTACTCTTATCCTCGACCTCCGATTCAGCTTGTACGTCCTTGACCGAGCAATAGGCGGCCAGCGCGTTAACTCCCTTGTTTATAACCGTGGGCAATCGTGACACGCTGACAGTTGCCTCCCATGACTGCGACAGGCGAGCGGATTTCATCGCAGGAGCCTAGCTGTAGTACCTCGACCCTGTACCTTTCCTCGGAGGGAAAGGACGGCGTTGACGACGCTAGTATCTCTCTCCTTCCTAGCGGAAACACCGGTGTGTGCAATACTCAAGCAGCGACGGATAACATCGCTGAGGCTCAACCCCTCTCAGCGCGCCAAACCTATTTCCAGCGGAACTATCTGCGATTTTCGTGGCTTATCCTCCACATCGGGCTTGTCTTGTTACATCTCGCAATCCTTGCAATAGGTATCAAGGGCCTGGAGCGTCGGGTGATATTTTCTGTCGAGCGCCAGGCAACAGTTGCCTTTATCGTGACGGCGCTTTCTACGGGAACTGGTATGGTACGCATCCTGTTGTTTCATCTTGGCTTTCAAGACCCACGTTCTGAATTGCAGGGCTATCTATCGACTGCTCTATTTGTGACCCAGAAATTGGCGATGCACTATAATCTGAGCGCGCGCCAAACATTGACCGCTACTCATGACAACATTGCCGCGTGGAATGGGCTTGGATCTGCTCTCTCTATGGTATATGCCCAGTTCAAGCTGCCAGCATCCGTTTTCGGAACCTCTATTGTGGCAGTCTATCTAAGCTGCCTGGCGCTTTTGCATGTAACGTTGCCGGCAGTTTTTTCCGTCGTCGGGTTCAACTCGTCGGTCCCGGTCTTTGTGCAGACTTCAGGAGTCCCGGGGTTCAACACTTCGGTCGAAGCTTCGTAGGTGATTGATTTCCCGGCCCTCACAGCACTGATGCGGATGGTTAGGGCCACAGGTGCATTCGTAGATATAGCGTTCCAATTTTTCCCGTGGATTGACAACCTGGATACCTCTCAACAAATCGGCTTTTTCAATGGCAGTCTTTACGATACTCTGCAGGATGTTTTTCCTGGAAGAGGACATACCACAGTAACTGCCACAGGATTCAACGTAACCTGCGGATACCTTCCAGGACAGAGTAACGGAGTCGACCCTCGCTCAGGGCAATGGAATATCTCGTTGGGTTCGCCAGGGACATTCGAGGCCGAGATCCTTGTAATTTCCTCCGGTGAGAACTCTCCTCATACCCAGGTATAGCCCTGACACGAGCGACCAGGACCCAACATTATTACGACGAACTTTCTGGATGATCCCCCGAATAGTTCTTTGATTTTATACACCACCAACACAGTCGTCGATTCACAAGAAAATCAAGGATCACCCGTGGAACTGAATCCCGCGATGAACTACTCCGTGACCCACCTACAATTTTTGGAATGCTGGAAAACATTGGTGCCGCAGGAAGGCATAGTGGACGGCGAATCTGGCCAGCTCGAAGAGGCTACCCTCCGGCCGAGCATTTTCAAGACCTATTCATCATGGCAACAGTACTCAAACGCCTCGTTTCCGCCATCCGATTCGACATTACTAGGGGGAGACCTGGTACGTAGGCAAATTGTATCTGAACAAGGTCTGTAACGAATCTCAGTGGACCGACATACCTCTCGTGCCCGTGGAGCCAATAATCCCGTTGGGCAATGACACAAGTGCTCCGGCGGGCGGCTTTCTCTCCGTGATGGATGAGTGAAGCTTCGTTAAATTCACGCATCACAGTGGCTCAATATAAATGTAGGTATCTTATGGAACGGCTCAGCCTCGATCCTTCCTGGATTTCTACCAAGACTGAGCCAGTATCGAAGCCCGTGTTGGCGCTGCATGAGATCGAAAATGCGATCTCGGCGCTCTTCGCCACGGCGTTCTGGCTGAGTAACTCCAATTTCTCATTCTGGTGTCTGCAGCTGATGTCGTCTAGTGGGCCACGTACGACCCGATCCATTAGAAATGCGATACAGTCTTAGAGGTGACACGAATCTTGGAGGAGAACTTGTACCGCCTGCTCTAGCCGCGGGAAATACGACTGTCGCACAACATAGCTTGCAGATACGATTGGAGGTATGCCATCAAAATTATAGCCTCGAGAATTGCTTATGACTGGGCCTCAGATAAGTCTCATAGCTGTGAGACTCGCAGCTTCATCCAAGGAACGTGAAAGTTAATTCACTCCCGACAGGTCTCTCTCGGCCTCGGAGTATCCATCCTCCTGGTCATCGTTGCACTTCCATATGCCGTTGCAGGTTCGGGCACTAGGTCACCTGTGGATAGCATTTCGATCCTGCAAACCATTTGGATATTCCGCCGCCACGATAATCTCTCGCATTCCCTTCATCAAGTCGCAGATCCAAACGAAGCCAATTTGCGAACGGCAGGTCTGGTCACGGTTCAACTGGTCGGCCCATCTTCGGAAACGGGAGTTGATGATTCAACAAGCGACTTCCATAGCCGCTCAAAGCTATTGGATCCCGGTACGAGAAACCTATATTAGGTTCAAAGCTCAAGCGCTTGACTGGCCCTTTTGAATATAGGTTCTCCTTCGCGCAGCCGCTTGAGCTCACAACGATATAAAATCATTTGCATTTCTCTTCACGTCGGCCTGATAATAATCCACCTCACATTAATCACCATCGTTGTCAGCTCACATGCCGAGCATGCTGTCATTTTCCCTGTCCAATCCCAGCACAATGTCTCACTTTGGATCACCCTGATTTCGACTGCAATTGGAACGGTAATAAAACTTTAATCTTCCCGAAATATTGGTTGATCATTTCTAGGTTTATCTGGCTGCCACTCTATACGTGACGCAGACACTGGCACTGAGGAAATGTCTTGGGAGAAGCCAAACACTAACGGCAACTCATGATCAGACTGTATCTTGGGCGGGGATAGGAGCCGCATGCTCCAGCCTGTTAGCGCAACTTGCGCTGCCCGCCGACATCATTGGAACGCTATCCATCACAGGATATCTGGCTACAGTCCTCATCCTCCATCTTTCGACTCCAGCCCTGTTCGCAGTTGAAACTTTCAACCAGACATTCCCCGGTATCGTGTCAACGCAGGGCTTTCCTCTGTGGAATAGCTCTAATACCGAGTGCGTGGATTATCTCCTTTTTCCCCCAAACTTCGCCGGATGATCGACATAACCTCAAGTGCATCCTCGGTCTTCCCCCCGGATCTTGGCGATTTCTTGCCGTGGATGGGTACCCTAGTCGAACAATCCAAAACCCTGGGACTTTATAACGGGAGTCTGTACGATGTACTAAACTCCTCCAGCTCGGCGACAACACCGGCGACCGTCTCTGCTACCGGGTTCAATGTCACCTGCGGGTACCTGACCAACGTCAGTATCGTACCAAGCGATCTCACGCAATCCAGTCTCGCCTGGAATATCACCCTGCCGGATGGGTTTACGTTTCAACCATCGTCCTCTGGTATTGCCTTCCACCGCTTTTTTTACGGAATGGCCCGGTACTGACGACAGCCCAGGTCCGAACATACTTACGACGCAGGCGCTACTTCTCGGGTCCGCTGCCGAACCGGCCTCAGGATCATGGCCTTCAATGATACTTTATACCACCAACAAAGTAATGGATTCCGCCGGTGATGCTGGACTACCTATCGAACTTCACCCACCAATGGGGCCAAACTCAACTGTATCGGAGCTGCAGATCTTACAGTGCTCACGGTCTTTGATCACCCAAGACGCAGAAGTTGACCCGTACTCGAGACTCATCATCCCTTCCTCCCTGAAACCGGCCCTGCACAAAACATCTTCCAAATGGACTCCGTATGAACAGCTGTCGCCAAACACGACGAACTCAAATCTAACAAGTGTTATAAATTCTGAGGTACGTGGGTTTCAGTTGCCGCCAACAAAGTTGACTTGGGTGTAGTGGCCAATACCTCTGGCCCGAAGCTCTGTTCCGATGTCAGTTGCTAGCGATGATGATAGGACGCTTGCGTGGATGGACCTGTAAGGCACATCCACCCCACACGAATCCGTCGGCTTACAACTACCCAGATATCTGATGGAAACCCTCGGATTGGATCCGTCCTGGATTCAGTCAGGCTCGGTCACTTCGCTACCACCCGCATTATACATCCACGACATTGAAAACGCCCTCTCTTCACTTCTTGCATCTCATTTCTGGATAGGTTCGTGTTTTTAAATTGTTCGAATGCACCGCAAGACTGATCAGTGATGTAGTCGGCCATATTCACTTGCGTCCTTTGATGGTGAAGTATGGTTTCGACGAGAATGGCGATAATCCCGACAAAAGAGACACCCCGGTTCTCGCCGCTTCGAGTACAACCGTGAAGCGGATCCAGCCGGCCACTCGCCTCAACGTAAGTGGTAACCTCGCAGAAAAATCAACATTCTAACGGGCCGAGTCAGCTGAATGTCGTTGCGGTAAATCCCTGAGCTTGTGCTCACCACATTCCTCGATTGAACTCATTTTAGGTTTCGATTGGGCTCGGCGCCTCGATCCTCTGTTTCCTCCTGAGCATGCACTTTATCGTTGCTGACAGCGTCTCCGGAACAAATCTGACCGGAATGGGCTTTCTCCAGGTCATCTGGCTGTTCGGCAACCATCCTTGGCTTGCGGAGGAGCTCGAACAGGTCGCGGAACCAACAGACAAAGCTCTCCGGGCGGCGGGTATGATTAGGGTGCAACTAGGTATAAAAGAAGTAGAGGCAATAGAGCTGCGGCCTCGCTGATGGAGTTTGCCATGAACATTCTTTCCGTATAGGATAGTAATTGCTGTGTTTCGGGATGATATCTATTCAACGGTCAAGCTCGTGGGTCTAGGTATATCGCCCCCGCTTCAAGGTGCCTTACATTGCGGGCCATATCCGATGAATCAAGCAAGGCAGACAGCCCGCAGCCCCAGGTTTTGCAAACTCGATTCGCAAAGGATCCCACACACTCCTGAACCAATGCTGCACAACCTCGCACCAGGGAGATTCACTCCTCTACCTATTTATTCTCCTGCTTCTCAACGCCCTTCGGCTCACACAACCCAAGGTTTACTGCGTCCGACTGCGGCATACACGACATATCGATTTTCCTCTGACAGTCTAAGAATCTAATCATCCAGACAAAGTAGAGGGATGAATAATCTCTAGATCAAATCAGCCTCGGAATCGAAAACTCGCCCGAACTTCTGACGGTATAGTTCTCAACGTACGACCGCCGAGCTTCTTTCATCAACATGAAAATGACTGGACGTTGCTGAGGCCCAAAGAGCTTAACTCAGTCGTAATCAAGGCTTCCGCAAGGACGGCGGAGTCGCCCGCGCAGTCGGGTTGACTATAAAACAAGTCAGATCTCGCATGCGTACTCATAAATGCAAAGGCGGCAGTGAACGTACTCGAAGAGGGTGCATTTGGTGCCAGGGGTCGTCAGAAGGGTACTGGCGAACGCATCGCCGAAGCGCGGAAGGTTCGAACATCCATTTGTGACGGTGGTTGCCTGATAGCAGCCCTGGGTGACGTCCGGGAAACACAAGTTGAGGAGGTCGGCATCTGGGGTGCAGAGGAAGGACGCGACGGTGTTGAGCCCCAGGGAACTCAGCTCCACGGTGCCTGCAGTGTCCAGAAGGATGCCAGGGAGATTGCTGCCGACACAACCGCGCTCCCTGTAAATATTATTAGGCATGATTTGTTTGGTGGCAAATGGAAGACGTACGGAGAGAGGAGGCATTCGAGGCCAGGAGCGGATAGCGAGGCGGTTTGGAAGGAATCGTTGAACAGGGGGAGATCAACGCAACCACTGTCCGCAGACGCAGCCGCTTGGAAGCAGCTGTCGTCCGAGAAACAAAAGGTGGCGAGGCCGTCATCGCGGGGCAGCTGTGGAAGGTTGTTGCGATTAATTCAACATAGTGCTGGGACAAGTGGGACGAAAAAAAAAAACTGACAACGGTATGAGTAGGACCGGCAATGGCCAATGCCGCGACGGCGAGGGTAAGGAACGTGGTTTGGAACATCGGAATGACGCGTAGAAAGGGGTGGGAGAGGGTGGAAGTGACGAGGAGGTCTGAGGTACTCTCTCACTCGAGGCTCTGTTTATATAGGCCTGTGATACTCATCTTTTTTTCATAGCCTTCGTTGATACGTCGCATAAATCGTGGATCATGATGATCGTTTGGAAGAGGATGGAAGCGGAAGCGGCTGCCGCATCTCTCGACTGCAATGTTCGGGAATCGGGGTCAGCTTTCTCGGACACCCAGCGTCGACGACCAATAGAGACAGGCAGAAACGTTGGTTGTAAGCCTTGCAGTTTCAATGCCGCGCCCGCCATGTGCCGGCTTTGATGCCGGTGAGTCGGCACAATCGCGGCACGTTGAAATTTGCTCAAGGGAGGGAATTACTTATCAAGTTCAGGGTTGTATCCATGTTGAGGCCTCTGCACTGTTGGATGTGTCTTCTCCGGCTCCGCCAGTGCGCGTGGCAATATAGTGGCAGGACCCTTGACAATCCTGCGCGCCAAATCAAGTTCAGCGTTCAAGCCCAGTCCGTTCCGAGCGAGCTCCTATTCCCTCACTCCGCTCAGGTGGGCTCAAGCCATCGCAGGTTGCACGCTCGTGGGCCCTGATGCACAGCGGTTTGCAAATTGTCGACACTGGACAGCATGCATGCTTGATATTGTTCTCATCTTTTGATCCAATTACATCGACAATTGTCCGAGCGCGGGCACCAATCTGGGGCGTGTAATATTGAACAGAAATTCAGTGTTCAAAGGTATAGGTTGATACTTCCAATACTGAGAGTCTGGGAAATAACCAGTCAAGTTTCAACTCAACTGTACTGAGCTGAGTCTTCTCCGTTCTACGACTGTCCTGATCTGGACAAGCACTTCCAATCAATCTTGTGGTCACCTGAATATCGAATGTTGGGAATATAAGGCAAGAACTTCGATTTTGGCTTCAAACCAACGAAGCTCAGCGTCGCGGGATCGGATCACACCGGACCGCGAACCGGGCAATCCCGATACACGTGTGTCGCTTCTCCTCCGTCTCTGTGGATTCTGGAATTCTTGCTGTTCCTGTCGATTGGTCGAGGTAAACTGGGTACCTCTGAGGCCTGAGCCCGAGGCGCGGACGGGAGAGCTCGCTGCGGGCTGACAGCTTGGACTGCCCCGACTGTTGTTCCATCGGACGGAAGGTGAGTGCATCGACCGCCGTCGAATGATGTCGTTCCAACTTCCCCGTCATCTTCTCTTTCGCGGAAATGTCCGGACAATTGATCTCCTCGGGACATCTGGCTCGCGGATACGACAGACAAACTAAAGCGAGACGGGACCACACATGCACATCTTCAAAATTGGCCCACGATATCAATCTGGAGTCTGGACGCGCCATATCTGCACTGTATACGGGCTTCCATCTCTGCGGACGCTGCCTCACCGGATCTCTGACTGCTGTGAAATGCCAGACTAGGTACCCGGAGTCAACTGCCAGCGGATAGTTCCACCTTACTTGCGCGGAGGCTGAGCTCATTGCAAACCCAGGCTTGAGTCCGAGGAACGAGGTTGGGGGCATATCGACAAACCACATGTACCTCTGAAGCGTTACGTTTACTGAAGCTAGAAGCTCGAAATAATTTGTGTGTACGTTGGCTACCATGATCTCCGTCAAGGCACATCAAGTCGCGCGTCTACCGGCCTATATCTGGACCACCTGCTGTAGCACTGCCAAAGCGCCTCTGGGAATACAGTCCGCTAGGTACCAGTCTCCGCGGCCGCTCAATCTTCTGGAGCGCGTACAGCACAAATACTACCCACAAACGGCAAGGTTAGTTCGGTCCGAGTCATTATAAATTTAATTGCAGTGGCGGCTGACAACCGGTGTACCCAAGAACGTTCGACGTGCGCGTGGGAACGGTAACTGAATACTTAACTGCTCTGGCACCCTCCGGTTCGTGATCCCCATCTACTCGCCCACCATGGACACCCGCTCCAATACTTCCAGCAGCAAGGAGCAGCACACCTATATTCTGGATGAACGGCGGAGAGCAGCGTTGAGGGAGGTGGACGAGGCCGAATTCAAGTACGCAAGCGTTGTTCCCAGCATGGTCTCTTATCGCATTTATTCGTTTTCATTATCATAGTTGGTTTCACGTCAAGGTTTGCCTCGTCGCCGGTGTCGGCTTCTTCACCGATGCCTACGACATTTTCGCTATCAATATCGGTGCGCAGATGATAGGCTACGTCTACGGCCACGGTGCGTCGTTCGGCCCCGTTATCTGCGCCGCATAATACTGACTGCACCAGGCTCTCCCGGAAAATTGGCTACCAATAGCCAGGATCTTGGCCTCAAGGTCGCAACTCCTGTGGGTACACTTCTCGGCCAGCTCCTCTTCGGATGGTTGGCGGACATTGTTGGACGTAAACGAATGTGTGAGTTTCAAAGAATGCGTGTCATTGCCCGTATTCCGCTCTCTGACCAGGTCCCTGCGTAGACGGTGTCGAGCTCATCATCATTATTATCGGAACCTTTGCGCAGGCTCTCTCGGGAGGTGCCCACGCCGTTAGCATCATTGGTGTCCTTGTCGTTTGGCGATTCTTTGTGCGTCCCGATGCTCATTCCTTCCTTCTCCTGGCTAAACTAGTTGTAGACTGGAATCGGGATCGGGGGAGATTATCCTCTCAGCGCAACCATCTCCTCCGAATTCGCCGCAACCCGCATCCGGGGGCGCATGATGACGGCCGTGTTCGCGGCACAAGGCTGGGGAAACTTCGCCGCAGTTCTGGTCGCCTTCATCGTAACGGAGGCATACAAGAACAAGATCATCGCCGACCCGAGCATCACACAGCTCAACCACGTCGACTACATGTGGCGCATCCTTATCGGTCTGGGGTGCATCCCCGGCGTCGTCGCGCTGTACTTCCGCCTCACAATCCCCGAGACCCCGCGGTTCACAATGGACATCGAGCGCAACGTGCTGCAGGCGGCGGAAGATATCGATAACGTGCTCACCACCGGAAAGTTCGCGCACGATCCCGACGCCGTTGTCCAGCGTGCGGACGCACCGCGTGCATCCTGGGCGGACTTCCGCCAGCACTTTGGCCGTTGGGACAACCTGAAGGTGCTCATCGGCACATCCTATTCCTGGTTCGCCCTCGATGTGAGTGCTGTTTATCTCTGAATGAAAGTATTTCTAACTCCGCTCACGCACTCTGGTATATAGATAGCGTTCTATGGTCTCGGCCTCAACTCAGCCAACATCCTCACCGCCATCGGGTTCGGCGCGCCCGTGACCAAAACCACGGAAGGCATATACCAGGCGCTGCACAACGTCTGCGTCGGGAACCTCATCTTCTCCGTCGCGGGCCTCATCCCGGGTTACTACGCCTCGTTCTTCTTAATCGACTCCTGGGGCCGCAAGAACATCCAGCTCATGGGCTTCGCCATGCTCACGCTCCTTTTCATCATCATGGGCTTCGGGTACAACGCGTTTCTCGCGACGAAAGCCGGCACCAACGCGTTCGTGTTCTTGTACTGCTTGACCAACTTCTTCCAGAATTTTGGCCCGAATACGACGACCTTTATCATTCCTGGGGAGGTGTTCCCGACGCGCTATCGCTCGACCGCACATGGGATCTCCGCGGCGAGCGGGAAGCTCGGCGCGATCGTCGCGCAGGTGGGCTTCTCGCAGCTGCTGAATATCGGGGGACCGAATAAGTTCATTCCGCACATGTACGTCGCTCTCTTCTTTTGCTTTTTTGGGAAGTCTGACAGACGGGTGTGAATCAGCATGGAAATCTTAGCGTTCTTCATGCTAACAGGCATCTTCTCGACGCTGCTCCTCCCCGAGACCACGGGGCTCACGTTGGAGGAGCTCTCGAACGAGAAGCAGGAGGGCTTCCTCCGCGGGCCGACGACGCAGATCGAGATGCAGGACGGGATTGTGGTGGGTAAGCATATGCATTACTGATGCGCGGCGAACGTTCTCTCCATATGTACATACATCTTTTTTGTCCACATTTTCACTCGTTTTGTGACCTGCTCGAGTTGTTTTGTACTTACCGTATCCACCGTTCTATTTTCCCTGCGTGCCAGGCCGGGAGAGGTGCTGAGAGGCGCATCACGATGGCGCATCACCGCGTAACTCCGCATCATCAGGATGCTATTTTAACCAGAATTAGGTCAGGATCTGGAGTGAATCTTGGAAGGTCAACGACCAACACTTATGTATGCGTCCGGAATCCCTCTATCTCATTTTCGTGGCTTATATGCACACGGAAGGTGAAACTTCAGCCAGGGATATCAATTGACTCATGACCCTTCTCCCACTGTCAAGTCTTGTGAAAGAGATAAATCGAGTTCAGTGACCAATGAATTTCCTTTCCGTTCAAGCGTAACAATAAACGGAAAGCAACTGTAAAGCCAATATCCTTGGTCAATCCGAAACTTGTTGACATGATTTCGAAAATCGAACCCAATTTGGAACAGCAAAAAAAAAAAAAAAACAGAAGATAAGGTCCAGGCAAGCGGTCGGCGGTCGGCGGTCTCTGCCCGCCAAGCTGTTGCACACGCAGCTGCTGATTCAGGAGCCATGGCTCTTCCGTATCGGGGTTGAAATTGATCTCCGGGTGGTCAATACATCACATCACGGACAAGGACCCACAACCTGACCTGGAACCCGATAACGCCCCCACCGTCCGCAGTGCGACAATAGCGCTCCCATTGCTCCTACTTTCGCGATGCAACTCTGTTTTCTCTCTGCGTTAGCTCCTGATGAAGCCGGGCCCTCCAGCTTTGCCAGCGACGAAGAGGAAACGGCAAAAGCGACTCCTGGGACATGGCCTTTCTTTCTCGACAATCGAGAAGATAGCACTCGACTCACTTATGTTGTTCCCGCTTAAAAGCAACTGCTGGTTGCAAAAAGCACACCGGCCGCAAAGGAGTTCACGACTCCATCGACAACTTCTACTACATGGGCGTAGTGATAGGGCCACAGACAGATGGAGGGGAAGCCGAATTCAGGCGAGTGCCAGTGGAAGATTTCCTGCCCGACGACGAAACCTGGAATATGCTTGTCGTGGACAGCGCTGATGGGAAGGAAGAGCGAATACGGGCGATCACCCGTTACGGATTCCGGGGGAACGCCTCTAAATTCTGCTGGGAGCGACCCTACAGATATTTCGAGGACTGGATGAGGCACTCGTGCCCACCGGTTGCATTCTGGGACAGCAAAACGTTCGCAGAGCAGTTTTTTGGGCTGCTCAAGCTCAAATCGGATTGGCGTGTGTACTCGCAGTTCGGCTCGAACCAGACTGACTGCTTTGCAATGGCAGCATATCACGACCTGATACCAGGCGTGGCCTATGGTGGAATAGAGAAAACAATGGACGACGGCTATCAATTCATCTTGTGGCCGGCTTTTGCACTCGATTTCGGGGCTTGGATGATGACACGCCCAGACCTGTGAGTTGGTTTAGGCTACAGGATAATTCGCAGACTGACTTGACTAACCTAGCTGGCAGGAAAGACCTCCGGAACTCTGCATGGCGGGTCCACAATTCGAATCTTGAGGACGTTGCGTTTTTCATGGTCTCCCGGCGGAAGCCTCCTCCAAATCCTACCTCTCCTTCCATTAGCAGATCTTCGCTCCATCCTGCTACTGTCCCGCGGGGTTTTTGAGTTGGTGGGCTCCTTGCTCGACGACATTTTGTGGCATCATGTTCACGACGGAGATTTGAGATGGATCCTCCCGGTGTCCAGGGTAGTAGACGAAACCGATCGCGCGAACACGGCGCTACTTGGCTGGTATTCCAAACCGGTTGGGCTTGCCTGTGCACTAGTCTCTTCTAAACAGACACTACAACAACTTGTGCTCGTACCTCGCATGTTGTAGTCTGTCAGTAAGGTCGATGTTGTGTTCGGTCGCCGCGGTATTAGTAATCATCGGAGTTTCAAAACATTCCCACGCTTATTCGACGCGTCTTCTCGCGTTTCCACCCTCTCTCGCACCTCGAATAGCCTTGTATGACGCGTACAATGAGGCCTATGATGGTCCCCGAGGTTGTCTGGGGAAAACTGAGTGAAATTCGAAGGGGCCAACTTTATCATGCGCGTGCATAAGAACAATGCCCCGATATTATACGACGCAGTCCCAGCGGAACCCAGGTAATTCAGGAGACGAATAGTGAGGTATGTAAGGACAACAATCAGATTGCGACCTCATACGATATACAATGTTACAATATGTAAGAGAAACAGATACAATATTGGATAAAAAGAGTCCCATTAGTTTTCGGCCTGAGAGTCAGGGAGCAAGAAAGAAAGGAGGAGGAAGAGTCGAGGAGTTCGGAGGTAAGTGCTTCTGCGCGAGCATCCGTTCTGCGCTCGCTGCGCTATGACGGATGCGGACAGCGGCGTGCTGCGTCGGTGGGAGCAGAAATTACACGGGTATGGACCTGCGCGCGTTCGTCCTTCTCGCGAGCGGAGTACAGTCGCCACGCAGGGACACGATTCTGTGCGTCGTTCGAAACTGGGGTATTGGCTGGACAAGAGAATGAACGTGGCGCGCGCTCAAGACTCTGCGCTGGCGGGGATCGAAGCGGCAACGTGCGGGCGTGTACGTGTTGAGGCTGGGCGGGGGAAGATTGTGGTCTCAGCGAGGGTAAAGAATGCGGGAGAGTGTACGCACCGTATCACCGTGCTTCGGAAGTGTACTCGAGCTGCATCATGCGCAGCGGCTCTTGCGCGGGTATTATGGCCCCGCAGTCGATGCAAAGCGTGCGCGCGCACGGATGCATAACGGTGCACCGCAGCGCCATGCAACGACGGAGTTCGCCACGACAGTCCTTCGTAACCTATGTCCGGGGCTCGGGTGGTGTGAGAGCAAGCACATGTGTGCGGGTAGAGCCGACGTAGGCTGAGCAGCGGTGAGGTTGGCGCAAGGGATTCGGGTCAAACTAATTAGAAAGAGGGACGAGGTACGTACCTGCTAAGTTCCTGCCTGCGCTGACTTTTCTGGTCATAAACTAACGTTCAGAGACTTCGCACAGAGGGTTAGTAACTGCAGGCAGCCAGGATGACGTGGCTTGGCGCACCGTTTCCCATATTTGCGCGCGAGACACATCGGACACGGCCGCCTTGTCACGCAGACCTTCCGGTTCGACACAAAATGACAGTCCATGGGTTGTACTCATGTGTTTCGCGAGCCGGATTCCGGCCGGCCAGTATAGCGTCTTCGCAATTGGCCGTGCACGGTAAAGGATGCGCTTGCCAATCAGCTTTTGCTGCGAGGGATAAGACCATCTTCTGTTTGCGGGATTCGGTCCATTACAATCTTGATGAGGGTAAGGTCACTACATGGTCACTCCAGTGGAAGTGGGTGTTGTCCTGGCCGAAAGAGAGAGTGAGGGAGGGCGGGGAGAGCAGGAGAGTAGCGGCGGCGCAAAAGGAAGCGCCGTGGGAATGTAATTGAAACTCCGACGATTACTAATACTGCCGCCACCGTTGCGCGGTGGCGCGGTTAACTACAGACTACCTGTGCACTTGACTCCAAGGAGTTTCCCTTCTCACGATTCATTCCGGCGTGTTTCAAATCGCATTCGATGAGGAACCGCCACCGCTTGTGGAAGATATACAAACAGTACAGCGCATTGTGGGAGGCGATGGGATTCGGAATTTGATCACCTCTTACTTACACCGATGTGTAGAGTTGCTCGGGCCAGTGAATAGCAACACTGGCATCGTTGGGTGATACGAAGACGCTGAGAGTGATACAACCTGGTATGAACTGTTGAAGGCAGACAAGAAGGAACCGCCGCTCATGTAGCGAATTCGAAACTAGTTGAAGGATCCTATGAGCGACCCTGGATCAGTGGCGAAAGCAATGACAAGGGTACAGGAAGAGGATGCTGACCGAAAACATCTACATTTCAATCACTTTCCGACGCGGAGTACGCGTCGTCCGTATCCGTAAACTCCTCGTCCGTAGAGCCTTCCGATCTGCCGCGGAATGTTGACCCTGTAATGAGGCGCTGCACTGTTTCCCACCGCCCAACAGCAGACCTCGGTCGGTCCAGAAGGCAGAATGAATAAACATTTCTCAGCTTGGGAAAGATTTCGGACAGAAAAGACGCGACTGCAGTGGGAGAGACGATTCGAGAGCAGTGTACATCCAATGTGGTGAGGCTTGTTTGAAAGCATGCATCGGGTGGTAGCGGGATCTCTGTGGCATCGAAATTGAGCTCCAGAGTGTGGAGATTTTTGCAGTGCGTCGCGATTGCACGGATGCCTTGCAGTGTGACCAAGGTGCCGAAACCAAATGTGTGCAGATCGTGGCTCCGTGCGAACCTTAGCTCCTCCACGCGACACCAAGCGCGTGCCATCTCGGACACCACACGGTCGTTCACATCAAAGTGAAAACCGTAGCATGGTTTCAAGATGACCGTCCTAAGGTTGGTGAATGCGAAGAGGATTTGTAAGCTTCCGCGATCGACGACATAATAATCGAAGGCGTCCTCGTCAGGTACGTCCACCGGACTCTGACTTTCGGTCCATTCATCTTCCACCCGGAGGTAATCCAAGGTGGCGTAGGAGTGATTCGCGTCGATAGCGGCATATAAGCGTGCAGTCGTTTGCGAAGTTGGGTATTCCGCTTCGAACGTGAGGTTGAGAGTCTTTAATCCGCGATGTGTAATTGCTCCAACCATTGCTACGCCAACGTCTGGAGTTGTCGCCCACAAACTGAGCTCTTCAAGGCAAGGGAAACGAGGATCGACCCCGTTGCCCAGCGGGAAAGATTCCAAAGACATCAGCTCGGTGATATCCAGCGTCTTCAAATACGGAACGCCAGTTACGCGTTCGAGGATCTGTGCATTGACGTTGCTGATCCTCAGCGACTCCAGTCGGTTCCGATTCGATAGGAAGCATCAGTAAAACAACACATTGGTCTTTGGCGTCTTACGTCTTTGGATCATGTCTTTGGACATCTTTGTCTTGGGCGAAACATCTTTCGTCTTTCCGGAGGCATCTTTCGACATCTTTCGTCTTTCAACCGATGTCTTACATCGTTGGGACGTATCTCTTGGGACAGTTCCGTATTCAGTCCAAAATATCAACCGGCTGTTACAATCCGACCTCATCGAAATCAATACGAAATGTTAGTGCAGTTCGGTTGAATTGCGGCCAAACTGGACTTACTAATGGGAGAATGTGTGTTTGATGTGTATGTAGGTCGGAGGAAATGTTTGAATTCTCTTCGAATGCCCATAATGCACGTTCACGGTTCGCTCACCTCCGTGGTTCATTACCGAGCGATAAAAAAAGGCTTTTGGTGAAGAAACGCGAAATCTTGGCGAAATCTGATAAGTCATTCAAACTCCGCTCGTGGTCCGTGCGCATCATGATGGCATCAAATGGTTGATCGTTTTGACGTGTCCTTCTTGCTCTTTCCCCTCATCTCCCCACCTTCCCCAGTGCCCCTCGCTCTGTCCTTCACGCAGGCGCCCTTGCTTGTCGTTTTCTTTCTGTCAAGATTCCTGGTATCCTTCAACTTCTCAGCCTTCGCAGCCCTGTGGAACCGCAAGCTCACTCTGCCGCAATCTCTTCCTTCCCGATGTCGTCCTCAAGTCATGAACAGCCCCAAGACATGGACAGTCTCAAGACATTGCGGCCATTCCCCAAGCTTCAAATTCACTTCATCAATGCCCAAGCTTCGTCAGCCGTCATAACTTCTTCACCGGCGCAATGGGCCGCCTCAAGTATTATTCAAACTCTCTTCGTCCGCGTGCGCCACTCCCTCCCTCCCTGCCTTCCGTCTCTTGCTCCTATGCCAACTCCACTCTCACCACCTTCGTGCATGTGGTTCAGGCTCGCACCATGCATGTAGTCGCTCGCGGCGCGGCGCGCCCGCTACTCGACCCCGTCGGATACGATTTGCTCGTACCCACGCTGCGCGCCGCTCGCTCATTCGAGGTGCGTCATTTATCCTCCCTCCGTTGTATCTATACTTATCTCTGTCTTCCTCTACAGCGGATTTTGCAATCTCACGGAGTCACGCGCAGTCGTGGAAATACGGTAGGGAGTCGAACTTATTGTGTGACGTCTTGTAGCTGTACAGCAGATGTATTCTAATACCAAAATATATGTCTTTACTCTTCTTTCGTTTGATCTTTGGTCTATCTTTCGAGAATTTGAATGGTCTTTGCGGGGTCTTGGGAAAGATGTAGGCCGTCTTTCGCGTCTTTGGAAAGATGCACATCTTTCCGAAGAAAATCGAATCTACTTTCCAAAGACGCGACGTCTTGGGCTTATTTTTGTCTTTCGCGTCTTTCACGTCTTTCCAAAGACGCCAAAGACACCAAAGACGAATGTGTTGTTTTACTGATGAGGCGGAAATGCTCTGGATGATACCTGGACCACGGTAGACGCGATACTTGCCCCGGAAGTCCACGTTGGTCAAATCCGGATGATTGGCACTCAGAGTAGAAAGAAACGATGAGTGGGTCGCGAAGCAGGTTGGATCCAGACTAATACTGCTGAGCCGCGGCGACAGGAACACCCCGACAACCGGAAAGCTGGCAGGATCGGGATCGAGCCACTCGATCGCCTGCAGATCCGGGAAGAGGTGCCGGCTTGGACAGGACGAGCGAAGCGACTCGCATACATCAGGCGAGATTTGAACGGTATCAAGTGAATTAATCCGGAAAGATCTGATACGAGTCCAATACAGCATTGGTCTCTCCCAATCCGCAAGTGTCAGTGGTCTCCGGAAGCCCTGGGTCGAATGTCAACGTCGGAAGAGGAGTTCCTTTTGATGAAACTCACAAGGAAGGACTTTGAATCCGTAGTGCGATCCCATAAGTCATCCGGAAAGCAGCTTAACGCTGGAGCGAGGGAGCGTTGAACGCTCCATAGAGCATTCAATGCCGGGTTCTGAAACGTCCTGCACGTTCTCGCGAGGGCCGCCCAAGTCTTTTCCGGCTTGAAACCAAAGATTTTGAGTCCTCGAAGATCAGGATAGTTATCGAGGTGATCGAAGATGAGATCTAGAATCTCCTCCATGTGAAGTTTTTGGTGCATGGGGGGGTAACGTTTTCCGCTGAGGTCGTGAATTTGCGGTGCCAGTGGTAGTTCGGGACAAAGAGAGTGATGCCGTTCACGAGCAGCGCGGTCACGGTCCAATGTGCGAATGTTTAGCCATCGGCGTATTTGGACAGATATGGGTGGACTGAGAGTGGTTGAACTCGCCCAACAGAGCGCCGTTTTTTGTTGCTCACACATTTCATTCCAATGTGAGATCTGAGAGAGTTTGCAGTGATTAACCACAAGAAAGTGGTCTGGGAATTAAATTCCCTGCGTGGATTGGTCTCTTGCCAGGGAATGGATGCATTGCCTACAGTCTTTAACGGTGATGCGAAACGCTCGCATTCCGCGTCTGATTGCGGGCTGAATACTGCTCCAATGACTTCATTTCCCTTTGTGGAACGGTGTGCTGCCTTCCAAGCTATACCCTGGTACAAAGAACTGAGAGATTCTGTCTTGTTTTCATCTAGAACGAACACATTTTCGGTCTGATCCCAAGTATGACTGAAAACGGGGATGCGAAACACGACAAAACAATGCAATGTGCTCGATACATGCAATGTGGCGTTTCGGGGTGTGAAGATTTGTTCTCCTCGACCCTGAAAACGCCCGTCCCGACGTCCAAAAGGTCATATGCACCTCAGGGCATCACTTTCCTTAAAACATGCAAAAAGTCAAGCAAATAATAGTCCAAACAAAACCGTGTCGCGCCGGCGCTACGGCAGCTTTATGTACAATTCCTTTTGCATACACGGACAGAATATCTGACTCCTCCACCCACCAAAATATTGAGAACCACGTCGACTTCTAAGTGGCCGAACCGGCTGCCATTTCGCTTCCTCGTTACGTTTCGCTTCACCGTTAAAGACTGTATGAATCGGAGGCTCGAGCTGTTTTGTGTGACCAGGATGAATGGTTGTCGAGCCGCCGTTGGGATCCGGAATGACACCCGAGATAATCAACACGATAAATTCTCAATACATGCATCCACGACGTCCCGGTATATAATCGTAGAACCATCCTCACATCTCCCGCCATTATGGTATAGTGCGCACCGCTTAGACACCACTACTTTGTAACAATGGCTCTACTCCTTCAGAAAAAAACATATTTCTTATCCCTCTTGTGAAACGACTCCTTTCAACAAGAGGGATTTTTCTACAAGATCGATTTTTATTAGCGTTCAAAATGAAGGAGTTATAAAAAGTTTGCCCACCCAAATTGGGACTGCTCCCCGAATCGGTCTCCTGCTGGTCAACAACCTACCGGAACCATTGAGGATACCTCTGTGAGACTTCTATCAGCTCTCGGTTATACTGCTAGGGCCTCTCGGCGGTCTCAAACAATTTATTTTAGCCTCCATGCCGATCCGTGGCATCATCTTTTCGGTGATATTTATCTGTGATTCATTCCATTTTGAAGATTCCAGGGGATTGTAGCTGCAGCAGTGGAGAATTTGATCGAGAAATTGCACCATTCGGTGGCCACAGAGGTACACAAAAAAAAAAAATCTGGCCTTCGGCCGATTTGGGACTAGTCACATTTTGGTGGTCACTAAGCGGTGCGCACCATAGGAGCAGAATCGTTGAAACCAACTGACTCCCTCTCCCTTTCTGCTCCACATCTCCTCCACACGCCTTCCCTCATAATCCCGGGCGAGTTGAAAAGAAAAAGCTCTCACACCGGCGGCCAACTCCCATCTAGCGCCGCCCCGTACCCGACGTCCGCAGGAGCGCCTTCTCAGGCACCGACGGATTGGAGGGCGTACAGACCTTTGTCGACCTCCCGAGCAACTCGGCCCGAGCCTCCCTTCTCCAAGCAACCTGCCGCTGGGACGTCCTGGTCAGTGCCTCCATCGGCATGGACAATGTCGGAGCCATCGCGCCCAGAATCGCCGCCAGCGCCCGCCGCACCGTCGACTTCGCGCGCCAAAGAAGACCGGCTGTCGTGGCAATGGTCGCTGGCCTGCTCATTACCAAATATGTGTTGTATTCCGGTGCCCGGATACGTGAGGGGGAGCTCGCTAATTCAGGGGGGGGGGGGGGGGGGGGGGGGGGGGGGGTTATTATACTCGCACTAGCTGTGTGCCCCGTGAATAAAATTCACGGCTAGCACAGTTAAGTTCGCTTGTCCTTGTCTCTCCTGGACCCAAGTTGAATTGTCTTTGTCTCCCCATCCCTGTCCCCATCCCCGTCCCCGTCCCCGTCCTGGCCCAGTGCAAGCTTGTACCCATCTTCTTTGTTCCCCTATATGGCTGTTTCTGTATAATTAAGCTCTCCCCATCTCCCTCTCCATCCTAGCTGTCCCGTCCCCACTCCGAGCCCACTCCGAGCCTATCCCGTCCCTGTGTCATGTTTCCACGTCCTTGAGTGATATGCCCGGTGGTGGAAAGTTCGCTGACGGCCACCGGTGGCCGCCACTGGATATTGGTGGCCATTGGCAGCCGCTGACGTGCGACGGGTGTCGCTGCCTGCTGCGATAAGATAATGGGTGCCATCGGATATTACCGAGAATCAATCTGTTATTCGTGTTCTTTGGACTCGAGGGCCAGTTTCAAGAAATGCTGCCTTGGCCACCTTGCTGGCCTATAGAATATTCCCTAGATTCAAAGGTCCATGGTAAATTCAAGCTGTCAGGTATGTATGTGAATGGGGTGCTATGGCCAGAAATTAAGGACTCGAGCGTAGTTCAGGCCAAAACAAAGAATATGACCCATTGTGGGTCATATTTGCTTTCTAGAATTGAAATATAAGTCCGCCAAAGGGTATCCTATAGAAAAATCGATGCAAGGGGCGAGCAAACATCTGGTTTATTGAGAAGCAAATATCACCGGATCACACTGGAACCCATTGTGAACCAACAGATTCCAGTGGGATTTGATGCCAATGGACAGCAGATAGGTAGATTTTAAATGTAAACTCCCTGGGAAGGAACGAAATTCCGCCAATACAACCAGTGAACTTGTGTGTTGAACAGAAAAAAACTGTCCCACGTTGCAACACAATCATTGATGCACCTGTGAGCGGGGGAAGCTATTGGGACACGCCAAATGCCAGTGGAGCCCAATTTGGGGCAGAAACCCACTGGAAACCATTGTATTCCGCTGGAATATGGGTTAGCATCCAGTGGTTGCCGATGCCGAACAGTGCCGATCGGTGCCGTTTCCAGTGCCGCGTGTATTACTGGCGTCCTTCGAGTCGCGTTCGATGTTGATTTGATGCTTCTAGTCTCCTGCCTCGGGCTTGACCAGGTCTATCTATGTACACTTCTAGGCTGTGAGCATGACCGTGGGATGGAAGGTCATGGAATGTTTGATATTATAGTATAGAAGATGGTCCAAATGTTCGCGACAAGTTCGCGCGGCCTAAACGCGGATGCACGTGAGCAGACACTGCCACGAACCAAACATACGCAACCCGTGAAAGTTGCACGTGATGCGGAAATCGGGATCCCTTGATAGAATGAATATCGGTGGCCGGCAAGCGGCGGGCACAAACAGACGAGCCAGAGTCTATGAGGATAGATGATTAAGCTCTGACATCCCTTTAGCTGTGTTCACTTTCAAAGTTGTTTTTTTTCGGGGCGAAGAGCGGCGAGCGGCTCGAGCCCACTGGCAGCCCCGCAACTGCGTGCTGTACACGGGTTTTTTTATCGGAAGGAGCACACTTCAGCTGCCAATCAGCTGCCTTGCTTTTGGTTCCGTGTTTCTTAGACTCGTGACCAGTCTGCCATGGCAAATCTGTAGTGCAAGCACTATGCCGTAGGCAGACTGGTACAACTCGGGACGCCCAAAAGGGCTGCGCCCGGAGTTTGAATTTTTAAGTGGTGCCGATCCGCGGCATCAAACGGTGGCTGCGCAGAGCCATCATTTCCCTTGTAAAACGGGTGAACAGTACTCAACATCCATGGTCTCCGGTGAGATTCTGAACCAGCAAAATAAAGGATTAGGGTCATTGAATTAGATCCGGCCTTTGGACCTTATGAATTCAACTTAAATTGATTGAGAACGTAGCCAAGAAGAAAAACTTTCAAACTCCGGGCTCAGCCCTTTCGCTTAGCCCGAGTTGTACCAGTCTGCCTACGGCACAGTGCTTGCACTGAAGATTTGCCGTAAAATGCAGACTGGTTACGAGTCTACGTGTTTCTGCCAGACTGCGGATGAGACTCAGCGGGAAACTAACTAGTCTTTCTTGGTTCGATTCGGTTGACTCAGAGCCTGGACGTCAGCAAGGATGACGTAGGGCAGATACAAGCGCAAATGTTAGCATGTGACACGGTTTTTCGGTGCCCTGAGCACAATCAGAACTAAAGTTCTGTTTGTGAATAGGGGGAGCAAGCTCCCCCAATCACAGATTTCTTCTGGTGCCAACAACAGGCCAGGGACATGTTCGAGTAACCCTTCGCGCATTTTTTTCTATCTCCCCCAATTCTGCTCCGATATTCTTGAAAAAATTATCATACCACCACTCGGATTGTTACTCAACATAGAGCTGGTTACGAGTCTATTCTTCTGCCAGCACTCGGCGGGAAAGTTCAAGGAAAGTTGGCGAACAATGATGCCGAATCTTGATGGGTCGGCAGCGGCGAATAGCGAGATATTGATTCCCATGGAAGTAGCCCCCCTGGCTCACATTGCGAAGAGACAGGTTGCTTCATATTTCGATTACAAGACATTTTCCCTCCAGAAATATGTGGGTAGAGGTACTGAAAGTGTTGAATGATAATGGGAGCAAATTCAAACTCCGATCATTTGTAATAAGCAGGGCCGGGCTAGTGTTGCCGTCGGTGTGAGTTGGCACCGGTTCGGAACTCACCTCGCACATCGAGTTGATGAACTCGACCAGTCGAGTTGAGTCGAGTTGCACACCGATGTGAGCCGAGTTGATCAACGTGATGCTATCATTTTCCCATCCGCCAGAAAGCGCTCACAGCCACCATCCCAAAAGAGCCGCCATAACAGTTTTGCATAGAATACTTGGGAGGAGGCACAGAGCCCTGCCTTACTATTAGGACTGACTTCGGATAGCTTGAATCTAACTCCTCTCTTTCTTTCCGCCGTGTTTTCAACACCGTGCATCAGTGGCGCGGTTAACAGTTAGCTACAGACTAGGGCCACGGCTAGCCTCACCAGATCTCGCCACAGCTCGCTGTAGCTGGCCACAGCAGGCCACAGCTCGCCGCTGACTTGTGGTAGTTGGCAACAGCTAGACAAAAGACAGCTAAGATAGCTATCTCATTCCCCGGACTATTGCAGACTATTGCGGTACACCACCTTGTCCTCCGTCTCCATGGCGGCATGCAGATCTTCATCAAGACTTTGCCGGGGAAGACCATTATCCTCGAGATCACCCGAGTCATCGGACACCATCGACAACGTCATGCACACCTAAAAGGGAATCCTTTCCGACGCGTTAAAGGGGGCTTTTAATGGCATACATTCCGCTGCACTTTCAAATCGGCGGAAAGTAACACTTTCCACTCGACGGAATGTGAGGTTGAAAGAACTATTTTAAGTACAACATTCATTTCTCTGAGAAAGAGAGACTTTCAACAAAGAAAGAAAGGAAGAACAAAAGATCCTCTTTCAATCTTCCTTTCATTGCAGTTGAAAGAACAACATTCCCTTCTGGGGAAAGTTTTCCTTGGGGAAAATTTCCCCCACATTGGAAAGAATCTCTTTCACCGTCACTTTCTGTCGAGTGGAAAGTCACACTTTCCGTTGACTTTTCATTTTTGATGGAAAGTCTTTCTTTCCCTTTGATTGAAAAGCGCTGATTAAAAGATTGTTTTCAGTTTGCCGGATAGCGTGGTGGAAAATGCAGCTTTCGACAGATCTGAAAGTGCCACAGAAAGTCCTAATTTCAAACTCGCTTTTAACGCGTCGGAAAGGAACCTATTTTAGGTGTGATGGCGAAGACCCAGGACAAGCCCCCGACTGGCAGCATCCCATCTTCGCTGGCACAGGCGGGATAACCATGGCTTGGCGCGCTCCGGGATAATCGCCTACCTGGACTTTGGCTAAGCGAGCTGCCATCCGCTAGCTTTGACCAGCCATGAGCTTGCCACAGCTCCAAGCCGCGGGGCTAGGTCACGGCGTCTACCCGGCGACTACGAGTAAGCCCATGTGTTAGCCGTGAGCTAGCCGAGACATAGCCCCAGCTGTCAACAGCTAGCTGACGGCTCACCACAGCTGCAAAATTGCTTGGCTAACTGGGCACTGAATGCAGTGACTGCCGTGTTCCTGCTTTTGACGCCCGCTGATAGGTGTTTAAATATCGCATTAACCGTCTTTCCTCCGCATTGAAGCTGTCTTCTTCCCTCCCTACTTGCTCGATAATTGTAGTCTCCCCCGCAGCTCGTGCAACAACCCCGCCCATTCATACTGACTCAAAACTCCCATGGACACAACGAGGACCCAGGCACCGAGGTACGTGTCCCATGGTGCACGAATTCAAAGGATCTCATGTCCGCGCTAGACTGTCTGCATTCGAAAATTGCCAGAATTTCACGGTCAATGGGGGGACTTTCAATATTCAGAATCAGGGAAACAGTAGCCAGTTAGATGAAAGTGGTTAAAATTAATTGTAGCCGCCGTCATTTCTAACTGACTGTTTTTATAGATTTTCGTGTGATTAGATTCGGCGACCTGAATCTTTTGGAAGAGGTCGGTAAACAAAATGTTATTGAATATCGCCACGTTCGACACAAGAAGACAGGTTTCGTGAAACACCGTGTCCTGGCCGTAGTCGGGGTCCGGAAAATCCATCGTGCACGTATTATTGGCCTGCAGGAGCTTTTCACTGCGGTCATGTATGATAGCTCCCTATTTGAACAGGCGAGCTGTGTTGCATGGTTGCAAGTCTCTTATCCTGATATATTATAGGCCAAGGCCCAAGCAGAGAGGCATGAAGAATTTCGGTGAATATATTTTCGAACATCTCACATCCAACCTGACATTCAATCCAGACATCCCTCTTTGATACAACTGTTTGGTGTCACTTCAGGCTCACGCGGTCCCAAGGCGTTGATCTACAATGATGGTGTTAAATGCAACAACTCTCATGTTGTTCAAATTTTAATTTCAATCCTCTCACAGGATTCATGTCAATCCATGAAGTTCGAAAAATACATAAGCACTCTCCCCTGGCCTCGAACTATGTGGACTATGAAATGGTGCGTTCCGGGTCTTCTCGTTTGAAGGGTGTTTCACTTCTATTGGTTCGGATGAAGTCCAGGCACCTTTCAGTATGTTCAGTAATTCAACTATGTCTCACCAGACTGACAATTGAAAGGCTGCACTTGAGCACTGGCGTGAAGCAACTGGAACATGGTTATACCAATATGATCCATCTGCTATGGCGAACATCCTGGAAACAAACACTATGCTGTGGATTCGCATGTCCAGTGGGCAGTTATGCATTGAGGTCAATGACGCTCAGGAGCGAGATCACAACTTCAACCTAAATTTTGTGGGACGCAGTGATTTAGGGCTTGGTGAAATTGACGCCAGTGACGCCAAGTGACGCCCTTTGCCGCCCCTTGTGACGCCCTCAATTGGGAACATTGACGCCCCCCATGTCACATCACACCTCAACTGCTGCCCTCAGTCCCAAAATAATAAATTGGGATTGTAGGAGAGGGCAGCAATAGGTGCTTTAGTACGTCTACGACATCTTGCCTGAGGGAAATTCTCTCAGTTTCCGTTGTTCACAAGATATTTCAACATTATTCATCATTTAGTCATGGTTTGGATCGTGCGCATTACTGAATTGCTCTATAGCATGTCCACAGTTCTTTGGGAACAGGTCCAAAATGCAGACTGCGAACTATAGCGTCAATCAATTGAGGGTGAACGGCGTGAAGCACGGAATTGTCGAGAGAGTCGGTCAGTATCTAAGCAGCACATATGCTTCAGTCTGCCATCAGGATTCTTCTGTGGATCTGCGTCTTTGTATGCTGCATGGCATGAACTGTGTCAGCGACGGTGCTTAGGTCAGCCCGACCGTAACATAACCGTTATCCCAGCGCAGGTGTTGGAGGAGGAATACGTCACCACCCGATAGTGCGTGACCGACTGTAGATATTCCGCGAAGGTTGAACCCGAAACCAAACCGTGAGAAGAATCTTCCGGAGTGTGACCAGCGTGTCACACTCGGATAACCCGGGCATAAGGGGGCCAGAGATGCTGCCAGTGGCCGGGTTATCGCAGGTGGTTCTGGGGAGTCGTGCAACGGAGAACCGTCCACAGGGTGTGTCTGAAGGAGTGTGTTCGAACACATGCAACTCGGAGCCCATGACACGAGTGTGGTAGGCCAACAGAGAGTGGCGGCGGATGTTGGTGTTAGCTTCATGACCCTTCAGGCCCTCGCGATAGAACCGTGAGGGATCCTGGCATACGTCGGCGAATGAAGGTTGTTCCGACATCGAACCACTAAGCACTAAGGCCGTGATCACTAATCGTTCATCGAGGAGTCGAGGATAGGAGCCAGGGGTTTGCCAGTCAGAACCAGAGACACAGCGAAGCAGAACCCAAGGCAACGAGATAGACCGAAGTGAGCCCAGCTCAAGTCACACACAAGTCCAGTCAAGGCCAAAGTAAGGCCGGGGAATAGACGAGATAGAATCTACTGTACATGGAGATTCTACTGTGAGTTATATACTATATCGTAAAGGGGTCCGATCACAGGAACAAGTATGACCCTGTCGTAAAGGGTTAATACAGGGGTGCCAAGTAAGGAGTCAAATAGAGAAAGTCAGGGACTTGTCCCCCTGGCATTAAGGAGTCAGCCACTCCTGGCATAAAGGGTTGTATACTCCTAGCACTGAGGAGTCCAGGGGTCGATGGGCACATAGGAGTGTACCTGAGAGTGTACCTGCCCATCAAGGAGAGTTCCACATGAACGCGACGCTATAAGGGCTCTGGGTTATTGGCACAAGCAATAACCCGCGATGTGCTGTATGGTTCCGTTTGTCGGAGAGTGTGATGTGTCTTCATGTTGGGTTGCATTCAATAACCCAAGCAATGTATGTGGTGGATAGTCCAGGCATGATTCCTATTCCGGGTGTGGTTGGATATCTGGATCCCATGGGCAATAACCCGGAGACGGGTTATTGGCGAAAAAAGGAAGTGAAGAAAGTGTCGTCCCGTCGAATCATGACAAACTGCAACTGGAGTCTGGCAAACAGTTTGACAAAAATATGAAATGAACAAGAATGAATCAGTGGCTTCATGTCGAACTTGAACTCGCTTTGAATGGTGGTTGAACTTGATTGGGGCCAACTATGTAACTAATGTACACAGTTCACTGCGCAGGGTCTAATTTCCTACATTTCGGAGTGTAACAGGAGCTCAGATAGGTCCTCGTAGTGCCTTGAATTTTTCTGGCCCGGACTTGCCGCCCGTTGACGCCCCCGTGTGACATTGTGTCACACATGTTGACGCCCCGACTGACACCCCCAGAGTTTGGTGCCGCCCCCCCCACGCTGAAAGGTGACGCCCTCGGTGACCCCCCCTTGACGCCCTTTAACGCCCCACTGCCGCCCCTTGACGCCAAGTTGCCGCCCCTTGACGCCACACTTTGCCGCCAGCTGACGCCCCCACCGCGAGTATTTCGGCAATCTCAAGTCATATCTCGCCGCAATACCGTCCAATTTTGCGTCCGTTGGGGCAAGGAAGGTTCATTATACTACGTGCTGCCGCCCCCACTGCCGCCCCCTCAGCAAAGGGTATCAAAGGGCGGCAGTGGCATCACTTTCCCTTTGCCCGGTGGTTTACTGTCGGTCAATGTTACTTTGATGTCCGACATCCACCTGCAACAGAGTCTTCTTTCCCACCTGGCTCTTGATGATCTCTACTATATCTTGAGCTATCAAAGCTGGTGGCAGAGCTCAGAAATTTCAGATCCAGGCACTGTTCCTCTTGGATCTCTCTCTTGGTGCAATCCTACTAGCCCAGATGATTTCAATCCTTTTTCCACATTCTCTTTATTGAATCGTCTGACGGTGTCGGATGTTGCTGTGAGGTGCTGGAAATATTCGTACACACCCTTGGATTCTTCATTCTCATCCGTGGACGATGGGTACCAAGGCGGTGTCTTATTACCCAGCGGATGGACACGGTGTGTCTCCGCACTAGTTTATCCTGTGGCTAAATCCCCAACATATGTTCAGTGTTGCAACGGCATATCTTCCCCTAATTGAAGAACGCAGGGCTCGGCACCTTTTCACCAAAACCGTACTCTTGAAGTGGGACACAGCCTCTGATATTTGCAAAGGATGGCTTTCTCAGGCAAATCATGTCCAAGAATCTTGCATCAACACAGGTGAGTGCCTTTCAATACTTTCTTCTTCATCTGAATACTTTTCTTTGCACAAGACAAATATTGTAAGGGTCCCCGGAAATGCTGTTACCATGCTTCTGATGTTTAACAGACATTATATCTGCGATTCAATTGCGAATCTCGCTATGGCCATATGTTGATGAATTTACTTTGCGTGGAACATTCATGGCGGTGTGAGGCTCCACTTTGTGTCGACTCTGGAACCTGGCCTTAACAGTAAAATGGACACCATGGGACCCGCTCCGGGACGACAGTAAAGAAACTCACCGGATCGCTGGAACAACCAAAAACACCAACACCTGCCGTCGAACGCACGATCTGACCTGGAATCGAACAAGCACCTCCGGAACGAGTAAAAAGAGACCGGACCGCGAAAAGCATTAAGGCAACGGCGAGGGAAATAAAAATCACACGAAAAGACCGCCCATGATCCGACCTTGATTCGAACAAGGACCTCCGTCTACTAGGGAATACCCAGCAACGGCGCACTACCAACTGTGCCACCGGACCGGTAACAAGCCAACAGCAAAAAGGTTTCGAGTCAGTTACGCCCCAGCCAGGAATCGAACCTGGGTACCCTCCGAAACGATTATTGTCCAAGGACCGGAAGAGGGTGCGCACCTTGCGCCACGGGACCGTTGCAAAAAGAGTTGTGAAAAAGGAAAAGGCTCTGGGAAATTCCCCGAGCACGAATCGAACGTGCAACCTCGCAAAGACTAAGAGATTACGAGGACGCGGTACCAACCGCTACGGGAGGTTGACTATAACCAATATTCGAAGTGATCGGACCACGCCCCAAAAAGGAGGCGCGCTCACGCGCAGCCCACCACGAGGGTCGAACTCACTACCTTCAGATTAAGAGTCTGACACTCTAACCGTTGAGCTAGGCGGACGATATGATCGCAGAATAACAAAGGAAGGGGGAGAGCAGCCAAATATAGAACCAATCAAGAAAAGCAAGGCGCGGACTTCGACGAAAATATTCGTTTCGCGACTTGGAACGGGTTAAGGCCTCCTCATAAAAATCAGGAACGCGCGCAGGAACGCAGAAATAAGGATAGGATGCACGAAAACGCGCTCCGGAGGAGGTTACGAACCCAGGGCGCAAGCGTTATGCCGCTCCGGACGCGTTATGCCGTGCCCGGCAGGCCGGAGGCCACACCCTAGGCCATCTACGGACTCAGGCAGGCACCTATTACTCCTCAGCACACGAGAAGCCTGCGCGCACGCAACTCCGGCGAAGCGAAACTCGAATTATACCACCTCATGGGCCCAGAATAACTAGTTAATTGCCCTCTGAGGCCCACGGGCGTAATGCGTTATATCAGGGGTGCTCGTTTGGGTTCGGCACGGCATGCTCGGGTGCTCAGCCGGGGTCCAAACCATCAGATATTGTTGTCGGGGCGCCTCCTTGCGCTGCTGCTCGTTGCCATCGGTGATGCCAACACTTGCGATTTCTCAAAAAGGCAGGTTGCCCCTAATTTTCACGTTACACGTAAAATAAAAAAACATTCCCTTCGCATCGCGCTCCTCCCCGCCATTGCGGGTTTCACAAAAAGCACCCCGCCCCCGCCGTGCGTCGTGCAAACGTAAAAGTACGTAAATTTCGCGTTCCGCCCAGGGTTTCCCCACGACGTGAGGCACGTAAAATGCCTTCATCCCGCTCACCGCCCGCCCTGCCCGCTCGCTGTTGCTTACACGTAAGCGCACATTTTCCCCCGCCCGCGCCGCCCGCCGCCTCCCGCTGGCTAGCGGGATTTTGTCCTTCCCAGCTCGTCAGTTGCCTCCGCGCCTCCCCGCTCCATCATCCCCGCACAACGCTGTTCCGGCGCTCGCGCGCGGGAGCCCAGCGCCGCGTGCGCCGCCCGCGCGCTCGCGTACCCAAATGTAATAGCCGGCGCGCTACCGAGTGCTCCTGGGCGCTTTGCAAGCCGTTCCGGGGTCGTGTCCGGTGGTGGTGCAGGCGGGCGCGTGCGGTGCATTTCGCATCGGGGGCCGCTGCAGGGAGAGGGCGGGTTCAGCCAGCACACATAATCGAAGCGTACCATAAGACGTAAACATGCGCCGGCCCCCCCGCCATCCGTTGTACAGCGCCTTGGTACGCTGGGGGCGTGTACCATTCAGTTCTCCGGCATTGGGCAACCACAGAGGGCGAGCGTGGAGAACAAGGGAGCGTGCAGAAAAAAGAGGGGTTCAGCGATGATCTTCTCGGAGCACATAATCGAAGCTTACCGTTGGACGTAACATCCGCGCGCGCGCGCGCTCCCGCCCGCACTGCCCCGCACCCGCCCCTGTACAGTGCTCGCCTGCCCGGCGCACACTCGGAGGTGTGGCGGGTATTCGCGCTTCGACAATCGCACACCTGAGGGAGAGTGTGCCCAAAACACAGGCCCAAAAAAAAGTGGTCATTCCACACGTAACAGCCGGCGCTTCTAATCGTAGCCCTCACCTCCGAGGATGTATTCCTCGTCGCTTTCGACGTCCCCCCGCATGCGCGCCTCGTCGTCGTCGTCGTCGACCTCCTCCAAGAGCTTGTCCAAACGCTCGCCGCGCTCCTCGCGCTCCTCGCGCTCCGCCGCCTCCATCGCGCCCACGACCGCGGGCACATGCCGCGCCCTTTTCTGGCCCCTCGGCAGTTTTTCCCTCGTCCACTCCTTCTCCCCTCGAACTTTGAGGTCGCGGTACATTTCCATGTGCCGCAGAGCATACGCGGTAGCGCCCTCGGCCTGCGCCCGCGGCATATCCGTTGGGACGGCGGCCGCGCGCGCTTCCCATTTGCTGGCCTCGTGCTCGAAGGACCGGCCGACGCGGCAGTATTCCTCGTGGAGCAGCCGCCGTTCCTCCTCCCACCGCCGCGTACGCGCAAACGCCTTGCACCACTCAAGACGTAAAGCTGCCATAGTGTAATTAGCATGACATATACTGTGAATGAACAATTGAAAGAAAACCTACCCTCCTCAAAACCTGCATCCGTCCCGTCCGCTCCTGCGAGTGTCCAAATCCAAGATACCTGGCGTCGGTTCTCAGCTCCTCGCCCGACCGCAGGTTCATCGATCTCCATGTCGTCGTCCACCTCCGCGGGTAAAAGACCGTGATCTTGCAGCTGTCGGTTGCGCTTCTGGATGAATGCCCGCTTCGCGGTTCTCTCCTTCTCCTTCTGTCTCAAATCCTCCTCGTCGGCCATGCAGCGGATATCGTCCTTCAAGAGAACGCGCCACCCTACGAGAGTCGGGTCGTCGCCGTTCAATTTTCGAAGGGCCTCCCAAGCCATTTGATATTTCTCGGAGTGAAGGCGAATCTTGCTCTCGTTACGTGCGACGATGGTTCGAGACCTCGTGTTCGCGCCTTGATGGCGGGCGTGGTTCTTCTTGTACGTCAACAGACGGGATTTGATGTGCAGCTGGTTTCGAAGCCGAACCAGGGCGGTGCGACACTGCGCGTCGCGCATCAGAGCCTCCACATGCTCGACGCCCGCCACGCATCGCTCCCGCTGCGCCTCGGTCAGCGCTGAAGGCAGTAGGAGCGGGACGTCTTCAGCCAAGATTCCCGCCGGCAGCGCCATGTCCCCCAGCAGTTTCAGTGCCGTTGGCATGTACGACGCCTGGATCTTGCGAAAGCGGGCGATTCCCTTGTTGAGTTTGGTGCGCATGGCGCCCAAGTCGATCTGCATCTCCGTCGTCTGAGCCTTCTTGAGCTCGGCTTGCACCCTAACGCGTCGCCTGAAAAGCCAATCAGCAAATGGGCCGTGCGCAGTTCAGAGCGCTACACGCACTGCTCCTCCTCGAGGTCCAAGCCCGCCGTGATGAAAGAGCTCGCGCTCACATCATGTATCGACGGGAGGCCGCGAGCGGCGTCGTCCGCCTCCTCCTTCGTAAACTGCAGGCGGACTTGAGCCTCTGTCAGCCCTGGCGCCCTTGCATCAGCGACGGGTTCGGGGCACTCGCCAATCTGAAACGCACCTGAGATCTTCACATCGTATGGATTTTTTTTGGTGTCATCCAACTCGTACGCCAAAACCATCTCCTTCCAGTCGGGAACACGTTCGCACTGTTGGCCCGAAAACTCATCAAAGGCGGCCGTCTGCTCTTTGAGCTCTTCCACCGCGCGGTCCATTCTGCGACGAAGGGATTCGACTGAAGAAGAAGGCGGTTAGTCAAAAATGAACGTAATACGGAACAAACAAAGCGCACCGAGTTTGATGAGTTTTTGCCAATTCCAGTACGACCACTGACAGTCGAGACAGTCGTGTCGGGAGCCTGGACCCATATCGCGCGTGCTCGTCGCAACACCGCCGATCCCCGACCACGCCCGCTCGATTGCCTCACCCTCCACCTGTGCACTACCCAAAATCAAGTTGAGGGAGAAATTCAGTTGGCACGCCATGGTGTGAGCGTGGATATGCATCTTCGGAATGGCGAAGCGCATAAGAGCGAGGACAAGGTACAAGCGCACATGGGCTGGTAGATTCTTGATGCGCTCAACCAGGCGCACCTTCCAGATGCACATGATGT